>SJXQ01005884.1:52742-84739 GCA_006408695.1 Aepyceros melampus | reverse complement strand
TGCAGTGATTTGGAGCCCACAAAAATAAAGTCAGCCACTGTTTCCATTGTTTCCCCATCAATTTGCCATGAAGTGATGGTGCTATGAAAATATATTGGTCTTACTTATAAATGCACTGCATTACATATAGATACAATTTCATTTATGTGACTCTGTTCTTGGAAGGAAATGCCCTTTAAATCAATGGAATTTAGTTGGCTATGGTCTATTTACCAAAGTTCATAGCTTGATCACCATAAAGCAAATCAGGCCTTAATGGCACTTATTTAGAGCTGAGAATTATTGGTGGCAGTCAGGACTGCTACAGCAAATTAATTCTTCGAGGTTAAAAAGGCAAAAAGCAAAACAACGTAATTTGCAGGAGATAACCAAGTAAGGCCCTGCACAGGTCCTGGCCATGTCCCTTAGTTATGAATTGTGCAAATAGATTTCTGTATCTAATACAGCTTAATGGCACTGAGCTCTACGGGCTGTGTAACAGCACTGTTTACTGTTCAGTATCCATTGCATTGTTCCCAACCCACCCTGTGTATCCCAGCCCCTGGCACTTAGGTTTTGTGTTCTGGCCAATGGATCATGAGCATTTGGAACCTGACATGCAGTCTGCCAGCTCTTGCACCCCCTGCCTTATCGACCTGGTAACTATGTGCTGAAGTGGCTGTGTCACATGATGGCATGATCTGGATGCAAGTCATTACAGAAAGGAGACTTTTACCTGAAGACTTTGCAACAGCAAGTTGCAACTTTTGATGAGTTAAGTGTTAGGCTACTGAAAACTTGGATTCCCCCCTGCCCCGCCCCGCTTTTTGCCATTACCTGGTGTTATCCTGACTGGTATGCTAAATAACTCCATTTTCTCCTGATGACGTTTTCTAAACCTTGGTACTACTGACATTTTTGGGCAAATAACTATTTGGGGGTGGTGCTGAATGGGGTTTGGTGGGGGGGGGGGAGCTTTCCTGTGCATTGTTGGACATTTACCAGCATCCCTGGCCTCTGTCAGTAGCCAGTAGCAGTCCCCTATCAGTTGTGACAACCAAAATGTTTTGTGGCATTTCCACTTATCCTTGGGGGTGTAGAGGGGCAAAACTACCTCCTGGTTGAGACTCACCACCCTAGATAATGAGTGAAGTTTATCTTCAGTTGTGTCAGCCTTACCATCTTCTCTGTGTTGGTTAATGTATGAGTATTACTTATGACATGCTCCGTGCCATAGCATGAAGATTGAGTTAAGAGGCCTGTGTTCAAGTCTGAGAGCTCGGGCAAATTGCAGACTTGTTGCTGAGTGCTTCAGTTGCAAGTGGCAGAAACCAACTGTGATTAAGTTAAGGGTGAAAAGGATTTGTTCGGTGGGTAAGGGAAGAAAGGGGGGTTTGAGTAACTGGGTCACTCCAGGGATCTGGGCATCAGACATTGTGGGTGTTCCCTTAGTTCCAACAGCCTGAAAGTTCTCTTTGATTCAGATTTCCAGGAGACAGAGAGTCTCACTGGCTTTTCTTTGTTGTGACTCTTTCAGCTTCAGAAGGTGGTAGCGATATAGGAGGTAATGGCAGCTGGAGCAGTATCCTTTGATCAAAGCTTCATCAAAATCAAATGTGATGTGGCAAGAGGTGTCTCCTAAGGGAAAGGGAGCTGCGAGTGTTAGAAGAGGAGGAGGGAGGCTGGGCATGCAGAAAGAGCAGATGTCTATTGCAGTGTCTATAAAGAAAGCTGAGCACCAAAGAACTGATGCTTTTGAACTGTGGTGTTGGAGAAGACTCTTGAGAGTCCCTTGGACTGCAAGGAGATCCAACCAGTCCATTCTAAAGGAGATCAGTCCTGGGTGTTCTTTGGAAGGAATGATGCTAAAGCAGAAACTCCAGTACTTTGGCCACCTTATGCGAAAAGTTGACTCATCGGAAAAGACTCTGATGCTGGGAGGGATTGAGGGCGGGAGGAGAAGGGGATGACCAAGGATGAGATGGCTGGATGGCATCACTGACTCCATGGACGTGAGTCTGAGTGAACTCCGAGAGTTGGTGATGGACAAGGAGGCATGCCAACCAGCAAAGAGCTGACTCATTTGAAAAGACCTCGATGCTGGGAAAGATTGAAGATGGGAGGAGAAGGAGATGACAGAGGATGAGATGGTTGGTTGGAATCACCAACTTGATGGACATGAGTTTGAGTAAGCTCCGGGCATTGGTAATAGACAGGGAAGCCTGGCCTGCTGCAGTCCATGGGGTCACAAAGAGTCGGACACAACTGAGAGACCGAACTGAACTGAGTGTATGTGTCTCTGAGATGGGGATGATAAACCCTGTCCTGCTTACTTCACAGTATGTTGAGGATCAGATGAGACAGCTGTGAAAGCAGTGACTATCAAAGAGGAACCTTGAGAGGTCAGAAATGAATGTGACCCAGGGACCGAGGCTGATCAAATGCTGCCATATATGATGAGGCAGGACTCAGACATGTTAACTTCCTCATTGCAGTGGTGGGTTATAGTCAGAAGCTTTGGTTTTAGGTGGAGTTTTATGGGATTTGGGACTCCTTAGGATGTCTCTGGGAGAAACGAGAAGTATAAGAAGCTTGTATCTGCTCTTTCTTTTCTCTCTACCCCAACTTCAGACCAGAGATGCAGACTGTGGGAAGGTCAGACTATGCAAAGTGATTCTTTGCTCCTTCTGTTTGGGAAACCTCTGTTCCACCCCATTCTGCTTCTCCCTCCTGTGGAACAATGTCTACCAGTGGTGTTAGAGCAAAGTGAGAAATTGCTTGAAACACACAATCTAATCCCTTGTGATAAAGAGAGGAAAAAATAAACACAAATACCAACAGGAGGAAGTTAATTTAAACCCAAGCCCCAATCCTGAAAACTATCAGAACTAGATGAACTCATGAGACCCAGGAGAAGGGGCTTGGGAGCTCGTGGTATTGGAAAGTCATGGCCTCTGCAGAGTCTGATTTGGGGTCAGTGCAGAACAGAGATGTTTTCCTGAAATCTATTTGGTTTAAGACTTATAGCAAGTTCTGTTATTTCTCGACAGTGATCAAATTAAATGAATGAAAGTCCTGTTGTCAGCTTCAAGGTAAGAGAGGCATAAATGAAGCCAGCATCAGCTTTTTCCAAATCCTCAATGTGTTTACACTCATGTGGAATGCCCACTTGGATTTGATTGTACTCTGTTATTCATCAGTAATCCCATCACCCCAATTTCATGTACATTAATCTCAAGCTTCAAGGAGGATGTGCTTTGTAAATCCATTTAGCTGCAGAGGCAGACAGGGAACCATCACAGGAAAACTGCATCGGTGCCCAACATCAAAACCATGAGTATTTAATCAATTTAATGTGATATCAAAGAATATTTGTTAAAAGAAATCATGTGTGCAGGCTAAGTTATTTCAGTCATGTCTGACTCTTTGCTACCTCATGAACTGTAGCATGCCAGGCTCCTCTGTTCATGGGATTCTCCAGGCAAGAATACCAGAGAGAGTTGTCATTCCTTTCTCCAGGGGATCTTCCCAACCCAGGGATTGAATCCACATTCTCCTGTGGCTCCTGTATTCAGGCAGATTCTTCACTGCTGAGCCACCAGGAAAGCCCAAAAGAAATCATGATCAAAATTTATTAGGAATTGTGTCTCTCTGAGCATTAGGACTAGAAGATGCTCCCTCAGCCCTTTGATCTCTGAGACCCAGGAAGGAGGTTTCCTGAGAGAGAGAAAAATGTTCAGTGAAAAATGAGAAAGCGAGCACTGTTATTTTATAGTGTGAATCAGTTCACCTTGCGCCTGGGTTACTAGACTCATTCAGCCACTCATTGAGCAAATACCTGTTGAGGGCCAACCTGTAAGCAGTGATGGAGATGCAGAAAAGGGCAGAGTAACTGGCCTCAAGGAATTTGAGTCTAGTGTAATTTATCAGCACTAATACTCTGATGCTGGGAGGGATTGGGGGCAGGAGGAGAAGGGGATGACAGAGGATGAGATGGCTGGATGGCATCACTGACTTGATAGGCGTGAGTTTGAGTGAACTCCAGGAATTGGTGATGGACAGGGAGGCCTGGCGTGCTGCNCTTCCCACCGTCTGCCCGGTCTGCGCCTTTGCCTGAGCGGGGCAGACAGGACCGCCGGGCTTACGGCGAGGGGGAAGGATCCCATCGATTCGCGGGGCAGATACAAACTTAATTAAACTCATTTTGTGTAATGTACAAACTAGTTAACGGCCATTTAATTTATTTCGGCGTGTATTACCCTCCAATTACCGCAAGGCTCCGGGCCAGCCAATTACTGAGCATTTAAGAGTGGGCCGGACCAGAGGCCTGGGGTGAAGTTGGGGCCCGATACCGATACACCGGAGGCGATTTGGGGACCAAAAACGCTGCCCTGGATCCATCCCTACACCTCGAGCCTTGGGGCCTAGAACTTGGCCCCTGGACTGAGGCCCCAGCGGGCCTGGACTGAGCCTGACCGGGAAATCCCAGCCTGGGTGGTGGGGGTCCAGGGCGGCACTGAGATCCCCAGGATGGAGTCCCCGCTCAGCCTGTCTGAGCAGCAGCCCCAGATCCTCCAGGCAGAGCCCTGCAAGGTGGCTGCAATCCGAATCTCAGAAATTTGGAGGACAGCATCTGACCTGATGGCCGCCTGGCATGGGGCAGGGGGTTTCTATGCAGCCCCGGCTCCCACAGGTGGTGGTACAACCTGGAAAGCAGCCAGGCCCTGCAGTCGGGCACCAGGCCCCGCGAGGGCGGCCCTGAGAATGGAGAATAAAGGACAAATGCAGCCCTGGGAGATGCCTCCAGGGCGACCACAGAGGCTGCCGGGAGGCGGGCCTCCAGCCCCCACGTACCCCTCGCTTCGAGCAGAGAGATGAGCCCAAGAGTACTTTGCTCCTGTTCTGCCCAGGGCTGGACTGAGGAAGCGTGGCCTGACTACTCCCTCCCTAAACCCGAGGAACTCTGGGCCTTCTGACGGTTCCCTATTTGAGTGGAGGCTCTACGTGGAAACTCCCAGAACCTCGCCAGGGGGTAAGCCTGAAGGGCCCCTTTCAGTCTGCCTGGGTTGTTCCTCCTTCATATCAGTCCAGCTCTGAGGGCACCCCAAACTGGAGGCCCCTCTCACCCCCACGTACCCCTCGCTTCGAGCAGAGAGATGAGCCCAAGAGTACTTTGCTCCTGTTCTGCCCAGGGCTGGACTGAGGAAGCGTGGCCTGACTACTCCCTCCCTAAACCCGAGGAACTCTGGGCCTTCTGAGGTTCCCTATTTGAGTGGAGGCTCTACGTGGAAACTCCCAGAACCTCGCCAGGGGGTAAGCCTGAAGGGCCCCTTTCAGTCTGCCTGGGTTGTTCCTCCTTCATATCAGTCCAGCTCTGAGGGCACCCCAAACTGGAGGCCCCTCTCCTGGAAAGGCCTCCCAGCCCTGCCCGCCCCCCCAGCCCTGCCTGCCTTGTGCCCCTCTCTGCCAGGCAGAGGGCCCAGGAAGTTGGCTGGAGGAAGGGCCAGGGGAGGGGGCACCGAAAGCAATCAGGAGCTGGTCGAATGCAATTCTCGATCAATAGCGGCCCCTAATAAGTGTAATAGGTTTTAATCGAGTAATTATCCGAATTTTGACCCTATAATTTAGATGTTCGGGGGGAGTTTGCAAGGTGCTTGAAAGAGATATGCATGCAGCCGTAATGGGATATCGACCGGGCCGGGGCTCGGGCCGCCCCATTAGCGGTTGCTTTCCGCCGCTAAGCACATTTCCCCTTAACTGTAATCGAAGGGATTTAATTGTTTTTCCAGAGATAACCAGCGTTTTGTCACAATTAGTCTGATTTGTCCCCCCAAAAAGAGAGAGAGAAAGAGAAAGAAAAAAAAGGAAAAAAATTAATGAAGGGCAGGGGCCTCGGGAGGCTGCGGCGGGAGTGGGGAGGTCACGGCGCGGGAGCCCGCCATGCCCAGGGCGCGCAGTAGCCAAACCTGCGCCGGCCGTGCGGCCCGCAGCCCTGCGCCGGCCCGGGGAGCCAGCTGGGAGGCACCGGGCGGTGCGGGCCCGGAGCCCGGGTCGGACGCAGGCGGCGGGCGGGCTGGTGCGGGCCCCGCGCGCTGCGAACTTTCCCACAGAGCTTGTCGCCGGGCCGGCCAGGTTTGCCGAGGGGTCCCGGGAGCGCGAACGTGTAGCCGCGGCCCGTGCCCCTGCCCTGGAGACCCCGCGCCGGCCCTGTCCTACTCACGCGGCGGCTCAGCTCCGGTCCCGGCTCCAGCTCCGGCGGCGACGAGGGCGCGGCGCTCCAACAGATTTCTCAAGAGGCAGGTCAGGTGGTCTGGTCTTCTCATCTCTTTCAAAATTTTCCACAGTTTATTGAAATCCACACATTTAGCACTATGTATTTAGTACATAGTAGATACTTAATTAAAAGGGTCTTCCCTAGTGGATCAGTGGGTAGAGTCTGCCTGCAATCTAGGAGACCCAGGTTCAATCCCTGGGTCAGGAAGATATCATAGAAAAGGAAATGGCAACCCACTCCAGTACTCTTGCTGGAAAATCCCATGGATGGAGGAGCCTGGTAGGCTGCAGTCCATGGGGTTGCTAAGAGTCAGACAGGACTGAGAGACTTCACTTTCACTTTTCACTTTCATGCATTGGTGAAGGAAATGGCAACCCACTCCAGTGTTCTTGCCTGGAGAATCCCAGGGACGGGGGAGCCTGGTGGGCTGCCATCTCTGGGGTCGCACAGAGTTGGACAAGACTAAAGCGACTTAGCAGCAGCAGCAGCAGAAGCAGATACTTAATTAAAAGGATCTTCCCCAGTGGCTCAGTGGGTAAAGAGTCTGCCTGCAATGTAGGAGACCCGGGTTCAATCCCTGTGTCAGGAAGATATCCTGGAAAAGGAAATGGCAACCCACTCCAGTATTCTTGCCTGGAGAATTCCATGGACAACAGAGCCTAGAGGGCTCCTACAGTACGTGGGGTCACAAAGAGTCAGACATGACTGAGTGACTAATACTTTCACTTTTCAGATGCTTAATTTTTTATAAATAAAAATGAAAGAACATGAATGGAAAGGTAATTAGTGAATAGAAGAGACTAGAAATGTATGTATCTATGATTTCTTTTTTACACTAATATCAAATTTATATTTTAATCAGGGACTTTTGTTTCAGTTATATACATGTGAGAGGTAATTGAGGATTTTTTTTCCACTGTTTCTGTTCTATTTTTTTTACTTTACAATATTGGATTGGTTTTGCCATTGGATTTATAAGAATTTATACCTGTGTGGATCACAGCAAACTGTGGAAAATTCTGAAAGAGATGGGAATACCAGACCACTTGACCTGCCTCTTGAGAAACCTCTATACAGCTCAGGAAGCAACAGTTAGAACGGCACATGAAACAACAGACTGGTTCCAAATAGGAAAAGGAGTATGGCAAGGCTGTATATTGTCACCCTGCTTATTTAACTTATAGGCAGAGTATATCATGAGAAATGCTGGACTGGAAGAAACACAAGCTGGAATCAAGATTGCCGGGAGAAATACCAATAACCTCAGATATGCAGATGACATCACCCTTATGGCAGAAAGTGAAGAGGAACTAAAAAGCCTCTTGATGAAAGTGAAAGTGGAGAGTGAAAAAGTTGGCTTAAAACTCAACATTCAGAAAACGAAGATCATGGCATCTGGCCCCATCACTTCATGGGAAATAGATGGGGAAACAGTGGAAACAGTGTCAGACTTTATTTTGGGGGGCTCCAAAATCACTGCAGATGGTGACAGCAGCCATGAAATTAAAAGATGCTTACTCCTTGGAAGGAAAGTTATGACCAACCTAGATAGCATATTGAAAAGCAGAGACATTACTTTGCCAGCAAAGGTCCATCTAGTCAAGGCTTTGGTTTTTCCTGTGGTCATGTATGGATGTGAGAGTTGGACTGTGAAGAAGGCTGAGCACTGAAGAATTGATGCTTNGGACATGGAACAACAGACTGGTTCCAAATAGGAAAAGGAGTGCATCAAGCCTGTATATTGTCACCCTGCTTATTTAACTTCTAGGCAGAGTACATAATGAGAAATGCTATACTGGAGGAAACACAAGCTGGAATCAAGGTTTCCGGGAGAAATATCATTTACCTCAGATATGCAGATGACACCACGCTTATGGCAGAAAGTGAAGAGGAACTAAAAAGCCTCTTGTTGAAAGTGAAAGTGGAGAGTGAAAAATTGTCTTAAAGCTCAACATTCACAAAACGAAAATCATGGCATCTGGTCCCATCACTTCATGGGAAATAGATGACGAAACAGTGGAAACAGTGTTAGTCTTTATTTTTGGGGGCTCTGAAATCACTGCAGATAGTGACTGCAGCCATGAAATTAAAAGACGCTTACTCCTTGGTAGAAAAGTTATGACCAACCTAGATAGCATATTCAAAAGCAGAGACATTACTTTGCTGACTATCTAGTCAGCAAAGGTCCATCTAGTCAAGGCTATGGTTTTTCCTGTGGTCATGTATGGATGTGAGAGTTGGACTGTGAAGAAGGCTGAGCGCCGAAGAATTGATGCTTTTGAATTGTGGTGTTGGAGAAGACTCTTGAGAGTCCCTTGGACTGCAAGGAGATCCAACCAGTCCATTCTGAAGGAGATCAACCCTGGGATTTCTTTGGAAGGAATGATGCTGAAGCTGAAACTCCAGTACTTTGGCCACCTCATGTGAAGAGTTGACTCACTGGAAAAGACTTTGATGCTGGGAGGGATTGGGGGCATGAAGAGAAGGGGATGACTGAGGATGAGATGGCTGGATGGCATCATGGACTCAATGGACGTGAGTCTGAGTGAACTCTGGGAGTTGGTGATGGACAGAGAGTCCTGGCCTGCTGCAATTAATGGGGTTGCAAAGAGTTGGACATGACTGAGCGACTGAACTAAACTGAACTGAACTGAATAGGTAGATGTGAACCAACTCAGCTAGCATCCATTAATTTAAGGGGAAGTGTCTTACTTTGAAGAAATGCTGGGAGGGATTGGGGGCATGAAGAGAAGGGGATGACTGAGGATGAGATGGCTGGATGGCATCATGGACTCAATGGACGTGAGTCTGAGTGAACTCTGGGAGTTGGTGATGGACAGAGAGTCCTGGCCTGCTGCAATTAATGGGGTTGCAAAGAGTTGGACATGACTGAGCGACTGAACTAAACTGAACTGAACTGAATAGGTAGATGTGAACCAACTCAGCTAGCATCCATTAATTTAAGGGGAAGTGTGCTTACTTTGAAGAAAGACATTGAAAACCTCAACATAAATATTGGGTTGGCCAAAAAGTTCATTTGGAGTTCTTTTTACATCTTACAAAACCCAGTATATCTAGTAAAATGTTAGTTGATTCTTTTTCAAAGGATCCTGGAGCCATTTGAGAGGGCAACACTACATGACTGAAATGGTTAACATTTAGGCTCTTCAGAAATATTTAGATACATGGTCTGAGGTATCAATAATATCTATTAAGCTGAAATGATATCCTGTCAAGTCGTTAGCTTGATAGACAAAAGTAGATGTGAACCAACTCAGCTAGCATCCATTAATTTAAGGGGAAGTGGGCTTACTTTGAAGAAAGACATTGAAAACCTCAACATAAATATTAGGTTGGCTAAAAAGTTCATTTGGAGTTCTTTTTACATCTTATAAAACCCAGTATATCTAGTAAAATGTTAGTTGATTCTTCTTCAAAGGATCCTGGAGCCATTTGAGAGGGCAACACTACATGACAGAAATGGTTAACATTTAGGCTCTTCAGAAATATTTAGGTACGTGGTCTGAGGTATCAATAATATCTATTAAGCTGAAATGATATCCTGTCAAGTTGTTAGCTTGATAGATATTGAGGACAGGTGAGAAACTGAATTCAGCCCCAAGCCCAACTTATAGTGTGCTCAACAGGTTCATAATGAACACTATGGCTATTTCTTCAGTTCCTAAATATACAAACAGAATAAATACACTCACTGATAGAATACCCCTTGTCTTGCTTTTTAGATTTGTGTAGGAGAGCCGAATAAAACTGGACTTGTCTCTCATACCAAGCTTAAAATCAACAGCAGTACTGCATTCCTGGAAGCGATGTGTGTTAGTGATTTAAAATGGTTTGTGCATGCTAAAGTTGCTTCAGTCATGTCAGACTCTTTGCGACTCTATGGACTGTAGCCCTCCAGGCCCCTAATGAACACTATGGCTATTTCTTCAGTTCCTAAATATACAAACAGAATAAATACACTCACTGATAGAATACCCCTTGTCTTGCTTTTTAGATTTGTGTAGGAGAGCCGAGTAAAACTGGACTTGTCTCTCATACCAAGCTTAAAATCAACAGCAGTACTGCATTCCTGGAAGCGATGTGTGTTAGTGATTTAAAATGGTTTGTGCATGCTAAAGTTGCTTCAGTCATGTCAGACTCTTTGCGACTCTATGGACTGTAGCCCTCCAGGCCCCTCTAACCATGGGATTCTCTAGCAAGAATACTGGAGTTGCCATGCCCTGCTCCAGGATGAACGTGGTAGTAGTTGTGATTCATAGATATTTCCATTTAATTTGCTTGCATGGCTTATCACAACAGTAATAGATCATGGCAGATAAACATGGACTCCTGTGTGCTTAACCAGGTGATAGCCTGTTGTGAACTGAAACTGCTAAGTTTACATGTGATACCTTGGCAGACAATGTGATTTTTACATAGCATCACTGACTCAGTGGACATGAATCTGAGCAGACTCCTGGAGACAGTGAAGGACAGGGAAGCATGGTATGCTGCAGTTCATGGCATTGCAAGCAACCACAAATCTGACTAGTAAAACTTAATATAGACATTATCATTGGAGACTTAGGTACATATCTGTTGTTGTGGAAAATAATAAATAAGCAAATTTTCTATCTCCGTTAAGTGTGTGTGTGTGTGTGTGTGTGTGTGTGTGTGTGTGTGTGTTTATATGGTAAGGACTAAGGACAACAGTTCGCCTTCATGGCTTTATATAAGTCTATATCAACTCTATTGCATTCTACATAATATTTGTATATAGAGGCATTTATGGTCTTGATAATCCATAGAAAATACCAGTAATTTGTTATATTGATGATACCAAGGAAAACTGATTTGTTGAGTTGAAAATGTCAAGTTCTCTAGATGCCATATAAGATACATATATGTTTCTGATACATACTCAGTACCCTTTTATATGGATAAGATTCTAACCCACCATCAAGACAATAATCCATAGAAAATACCAGTAATTTGTTATATTGATGATACCAAGGAAAACTGATTTGTTGAGCTGAAAATGTCAAGTTCTCTAGATGCCATATAAGATACATATATGTTTCTGATACATACTCAGTACCCTTTTATATGGATAAGATTCTAACCCACCATCAAGGAAACGCTGGGCTAAGTCCTTTAAGGTATAAATCACTTCCCTGGACCGTGAATGCCCATCCATTAAAGTACAAGACTCAGATCTTGGTTGACAATTCTAAATTTTGAAACCACACTAACTACAAATGGAAAGCAGCTCCAGTCTAGTCAAGTTACTGCATTACCTGGAGGTCCAGGGGGAGCAAACAACACATTTCCAGGCTACGGTAAACTTTTTATTTTTCTTGTGTTGCAAACTATTATATATTCACTGACATATCAAGAAAAATAGAATGATAGATAGTATATGTCAAGTCACAATATGGGAATAACAGTAGTTTCTGAAGTTTGGAGGAAAGAATATGCATTCTTTGTCACAGAGCCAAGCTTTATTTATTTTTTTTTTTTTCACAGCACCTAGAATGCTACTAAGAATGCTACTAGGTCCTAAAAGTGGATGATTTCCTAACCAGGATCACAAATCGATGCTAACACTAAATGCTCAGCATGAACTATGTTTTATCTCAGCAACAACGTTAATAAGTCCTGTGTGTCTTGCAGACATCCTTTATTTATACCAGAAGAATAACAGTAGTTTCTGAAGTTTGGAGGAAAGAATATGCATTCTTTGTCACAGAGCCAAGCTTTATTTATTTTTTTTTTTTTCACAGCACCTAGAATGCTACTAAGAATGCTACTAGGTCCTAAAAGTGGATGATTTCCTAACCAGGATCACAAATCGATGCTAACACTAAATGCTCAGCATGAACTATGTTTTATCTCAGCAACAACGTTAATAAGTCCTGTGTGTCTTGCAGACATCCTTTATTTATACCAGATCAAATCAGGTCTAGAAAGCATCAGTAAATTACATGAACAGAGTTCCATGAAAAATATTTTTGCCACATTGTTGCTCATCCTTAATTCAAACCTCCGACTCTATGAATACTTTCCAAGAGTAAATTGATAAGAAAACAAGTAACCATGACTGATTCATAGATGATTTGGCACAATGTATTGACAGTAGTCAGATGAATAATAGATGTCAACTACAAACTGGCATTTACCAAGAGCATTGTCAAGGACTGAACAACAAAGGCATTTGCCATCTGCCTCTGCAGAGACTGAACCCCATGCTGCTGTAGCTGTTGACCTTCAACAGTCTCTGAGGGAGCTCAAGGTGGAGTGAGGCACTCTGTGCTCCAGGGAATCTGGTGGGACAGGTCTTTAGATCTGTTCCATTCCGTTCGGTCACTTAGTCATGTCCAACTCTTTGCGACCCCATGAATCGCAGCAGGCCAGGCCTCCCTATCCATCACCAACTCCTGGAGTTCACTCAGCCCCACGTCCATTGAGTCTGNTAAATTTAATTTTTTAAGTTTTTTTTTTTCTTTTTGATGTTATTGTAAGGGAAATTGTTTTCTTATTTTTTCTTTCAGATAGTTTGTTGATTTTTGTATGCTGATTTTCTTTTTTCCTTTTTTTGTTTGTTGATTTCCTACTCCGCAACTTACTTAGTTCTAACAGTTTTTGTAGTGGAGTTTTTAGGGATTTCTATTTATAGAATCTGTCATCTGCAAAGAGACATTTTACCTCTTCCTTTTATATTTGGATGACTTTTATTCCTTTTTTGTTTCTTCTTTTCTTGCCTAATTGCTCTGATTAGGACACCAAGTACTATGTCAAATAGAAATGACAAACAGTAGGCATCCTTGTCTTATTCTTGATCTTGGAGGAAAAGCTTTCAGTTTTTCCATTGTTGAGTATGATGTTCGCTGTAGGTTTGTTTTATATGCCTCTCATTATGTCAAGGTACATTCCTTCTATATGTAGTTTATTGGGTATTTTTATCATGAAAAAGTATTGATTTTTTTCAAATGCTTTTACATCTATTGAAATGATTGTATACTTTAATCTCTCATTCTGTTAATGTGGTTTATCACACTTATTGATTTGCATATATTGAAGCATTCTTATATCCCAAGGATAAATTCCACTTGGTCTCAGTATATGATCTTTTTAATAAGCTGTTGGATTGGTTTGCTACTATTTCAAATTGGATTTTTGCATCTATGTTTGTTAGGAATATTGGCCTGTCATTTTCTTTTCTTGTTGTATCCTTATCTGACTTTGATATCAAAGTAACCCTGGCCTTGAACAATGAATTTGGGAGAGTCTTCTCTTTTTCGGATTTTTGAAAGTGTTTGAGAAATACTGGCATTAAGTCCTTTACTATTTTGTAGAATTCACCATTGAAGCCATTTGGTCCTGGGCTTTTCTTTTATAAGAGGTTTTCGATTACTGCTTCAGTCTTCTTAGTTATTATTGATTTGTTCACATTTTCTATTTCTTCATGAGTTAGTCTTGGCAGGCTGTATGTTTCAAGGAATTTGTGTACTTATTCCGGGTTATCCAATTTGTTGGCATGTTCAAGTAGTTGCTCATGATCCTTTGTATTTCTGTGTCATCAGTTGTAATATCATCTATTTTATGTCTATTTTTTGTTTCTATTTTTTAAAAATTTGAATCTTCTCTCTCTTTTTTCTTATCTAGCTAAAGATTTGTCAGTTTTGTTTACCTTTTCAAAACATCAGCTCTTAGTTTTGTTGGTCTCTGCTAATTGTTTTTTATACCTTGTTTCCTTTATTTCTGGTCTAATTTTTATGATCTCCTTCCTTCGACCAACTTTGGGCTACAGAGCCTGTGCTCCACAACAAGGGAAGTCACTGCCATAAGAAGCCCCACGCACCTCAATGAGAGAGTAAACCCCCACTCACTGCAACAAGAGAAAGCCCAAGCACGTCAGTAAAGACTCAGGATGCCCAAATAAAATAAAATGTTTAAAAAAGCATTAGCAGAGGAAAATATTAATAAAGAAGCTAATATAAATTGAAGGTCTTCTATCATTTAACTCTCACAAGTCCCTAGAAGGAGGTATTGTTCCAGTTCTAAAACTCAGGAAACTGAGGCTTAGGGAGCCTTACAAGCCTGAGATTCTAGTCTCTGCTTTATATCATAATCACCCTGGGAATTTTAAGCAAATATGGACCCCTGGGCTTCCTGGTGCCAAAGAGCGTGAGCTTTCCTGAAGGTGGGACCTGCTCTCCTGTTCTGTAGGCAAACCTACACCAGTCTTTGCAGTTACTGTGGCTCAGATTCGATTCCACTATCCTTCAGTTATTAATGTTAGAATGGAGAAGATGGGAGAATCAGGACACTACTGCTCTTACCTCTATTTGTCTTTTGCAACCGTGTGAATCTGGCATTCACATGGTTGCAAACCCAGACACAAGAGAAACTTGACTTACCTGGATTCATTGCTGTATCAGCATCTAGAACAGAGCCTGGCAGGTAATGGGTGCTTAATACATATTTGGAAAGAATGGGTGAATGACTAAGGACATCAGGGTAGGAGAAAGGTGATTCAGCGCGTTGTCACGCTGATCAAATCAAGTCCTCTCGCTACTGTGCCACACCCTAGAACACACCTAGAAGGGTGTTCCTTCCTAACATCAGCCCCCTACTGCTGACTATTGCTGGTGGAGGCAGCTACTGAATATAAAGGGGATCTGATACACATGAGATAATATGAAAACTTTAGGATTTGCCGCAGTAACCACTGTCCTGTTCTGCCATTTGAGAAATACTATTGAAACCAGCAAGTGGCTTTCAGGTTTGTCCAGGCAACATAGTTGTTTGGGCTTTCTTTGCAAAACGCCAAGCAGGCTGATTATCGTGAATATCTCCCTTTATGCCTGGTCACCTATTGTCTGCCTGCTTGGGTAGCAGAATAAAAAAGAAAGGTGGCAGAACAAGGACCTCCTGTATCGCACACGGGACTCTGCTCTCTGTTGTGTGCCAGCCTGGACGGGAGGGGCGTTCGGGAGAAAACAGGTACATGTATGGCTGAGTCCCTTCACTGTTCGCCTGCAACCACCACGGTGTTGTTATCCGCTATACCCCAAAACAAAGTCAAAAGTTTGAAGTTTGGGGAAAAAAACGGCAGGCCTGGGTCAAATCTCCTCTTAGTCAGAATAGCCATAGAACCTGAATCTTACGCTCATGCTTTTCTGTATGGGCAGGAAGAGGGGAAAAGGAGACAACGAGTGGGGAGTATTGGTGCACACCCTGCTGTTGTGGCATGCACTTTGGAGCATATTTGAGAAGCCCTGCCTGACCCTCTCCGACTCCTCCAAAACACTGGCCTTCAAAAGCCCTCGGTGCTCACTCTCTTCCTCATGGTTAAAGAAATTCAGCACTGGAAGCAGACTCAAGTGCCGACATATTTACTGGCTGAGGATGGGGCCTTGGTTGAGTTACTTAACCTGGCTGAGCCTTAGTTTCATCGTCTGTAAAAGGGGAAGACAATAGGGCTTATTAACGTAAGACTGTTAATAAGAATTAAAGGGATAAAGCAGTGTCTGTCTCATAGCATGCATTCCATGAGTGCTGGCTATTTTAATCATTGTTATTAACTGGGTCAAATGTCCTGGGTGTTGGGAGAATGAATGCAAGCTAAGGTTCCGTTACTAAATAATGCTGGTAAAGCCATCTCTTCTAAGAAGAGATTGCTGGAGTTAAATGCTTCAGGCCTCTGACGTTTGATGGTTTCTGGCTCTATCTAGCTCATTTACTCTCTGGTCCCATGACCTCAGGGTCTAAGGCAGGCCCTCCTCATCTTTAGCCCTGACGGCCTCACTGACCACCCCAAAACACATCATTAAAGGAACCAGCCTAGGTCTCTAACCATGCTGAGCATGTTCTCTGCTACAATTGGAAGGACCTCATCAAAAAATTCTTCGTTTCTCTTCTATCCTATTCCAATTCCTTGCCCGGAAAGCAGAAAAGAATCCAAATTAACCTTACCATGACAAGTTGCAACTTCCAAAGACCAAATCTGGTACCTTGAGACAAGAGTAGTACAGTCAAAATATAATATAAATTGACTGACAAAACTTGAATTATTATTATTATTATTATAGCAGCCTCAGTCCTGTATGTAAATATATGAAATTGATCGCTGAAGCTGAATGGAGCTAGATGTCCCCAGTCTTAGCAAATCTGCACTGAAGTACTTAGGGGTAAAAGGCCATCGTGCTTGGAACTTAATCTGAAACAAAAAAATCTTAAAAAAATAAAATTAAAAAATTTTTTAAAAAAGTAAAATCTTAACAATAGATGAATCTGGGTAAAGGGTATATGAGGTTGACCGGTACTTTTTTTGTGTACAACTTTTGTTAAGTTGGAAATTACTTCCAGATAAAAATTTAAAGATAAAAACCTAATAAAGGGGATATAATGTACAACATGGCACATATGTGTGTTATTTATGAAAGTTGTTAGAGTAAATCTTGAGTTCTCATCACAAGAAAAAAATTTTTTTTCTATTTCTTCAATTTTGTATCTATATGAAAAAAATTTTTTTTGTATCTGTGTAAGAAGATAATTGCTCACTAGACTCACTGTGATAATCATTTCATGATGTATGTAAGTCAAATCATGCTGTACAACTTAAACATACAGTGCTGTATGTCAATTATATCTCAATAAAACTGGAAGAAAAACAAAAGCAAGCAAAATCTAGGAAGGGGACAAGGAATACCTGAAGATTTTGTTAATCCTTTCCCAACTAACCCAAGTGCTCTGAAGCAAATAGGTAAGGTTCTGGAGTAAAGATTTCCCAGCAAACACAACTTCATTATAAAATACTGAGGTTTGAGTATGCAAATACTATTCAAGCCAATCACCAGATGGGCGTTTATGTAATATCTTCTATTTCTGTCAAAAGTAGTTCAGGTATGGTTTAATGAACCTCTAGGGGCTCACAAAATAAATGGCTTGTTCAAGATCACCCAGTCAGTGACCCTGGCTGTGAGTCTGGAGACCCATGTCTCAAGATCCATTTCCCTTTTCTTCTCCCCTCTCCCACCATAAGCCAGCATGAGCCAGCCCTGTGGGAATTTACTGTTTCCAGGGCACAGTACATACCAGTGTAGAAGATCTTGCATCTAAATCATGTATAAGGAGGCTCCCTTGGTGGTCTCGTGGCTAAGACTCCACGCTCCATATGGATGGGGGCCCATGTTTGATCCCTGGTCAAGGAACTATATCCCACAGGCCACAGCTAAGACCACGTGCAGCCAATAAATATATAAATAGATATTTTTTTAAAGATTGTGTATGAGGCTGTAGGGGAGAAGGCAATGACACCCCACTCCAGCACTCCTGCCTGGAAAATCCCATGGGCGGAGGAGCCTGGTAGGCTGCAGTCCATGGGGTCGCTGAGGGTCGGACACGACTGAGCGATTTCACTTTCACTTTTCACTTTCATGCATTGGAGAAGGAAATGGCAACCCACTCCACTGTTCTTGCCTGGAGAATCTCAGGGACGGGGGAGCCTGGTGGGGTGCCATCTATGGGGTCGCACAGAGTCGAACACAATTGAAGTGACTTAGCAGCAGCAGCATGAGGCTGTAGAAACAGCTGTAACAATAAGGGCATCACTACAGAAGGATTTACATGGAATCCAGTTCAGCCACAAAACAGGCTTTGTGAACTTCTGGCAGGAACTCCACAGATAATCTGCAATTGAAAGGAAACCCCTAGATGTTGGATTAGTGGTGTGTTTCAAAACCATATAAATATGAGGAGAGGGGTAGGCTAGTGTTTATTTCCACATTTACTATTTTCTCTATTATCTTTCCAGGTGGTACTAGTAGTAAAGAACTCGCCTGCCAATGCAGGAGACATAAGAGACCCTGGTTTGATCCCTGGGACTGGAAGATTCCCTGGAGGAAGGCATGGCAACCCACACTCCAGTATTCTTGCCTGGGAAATCCCATGGACAGAGGAGCCTGGTGGGCTACATTCCATAGGGCTGCAAAAGAGTCAGACATGATTTAACGACTAAACAACAGCATTTAATAAATTACATAATATATTCAACACTTTGTTATAAAATAGGCTTTGTGTTAGGTGATTTTGCCCAACTGTAGGCTAATGGAAGTGTTCTTAGCCGTTTAAGGTAGGCTAGGCAAAGCTATGGTGTTTAAGAGTATTAAATGCGTTTTCGACTTATGATATTTTCAACTTATAGTGGGTTTGTTGGGGCGTAACCCCATCGTGAGTCAAGAAAGATCTGTAGACAGGCTGAGAGAAATCGGTGTCTTGTATAAAAAGGCACTTACTTCCCCTCCATAATCAGATGTGATAGATGAATCTACTACCGTGCAGCCAGATAACAGATGAGGGAAAGTGTCTCCTTCTATGATCTGCCAAATAACATACGAGAACAAAAGGCTGGAATTAGAATATCAGCATTTTGCCACCCCCAGTGAATTAATACATCTAGGCATTGGCATCAATGTCTGCTAACATCTAAAAAAGAACAGACAACTCTGCTCAATATCTTGTAACAACCCATATGGGAAAAGAACTTGAAAAAAAAAAAGGAGATATATATGTGTGTGTGTGTATATATATAAAACAATCACTTTGCTGTACACCTGATAGTAACACAACATTGCAAATCAACTATACTGCAATATATAAAAAGGTAAAAATTAAAGTTTAAAAAGAAATGGAAATGAGACAGTGTGTGTCCTCTGATGAAAGAACGCAGTGACACCCATAGGCTTGCCAGAGGGATCACCTCGGTGGCTGATCAAGCCTTTGAGTCCAACTGTCACTTTGCAGGGAATTCAGGGTCAGAGAGAAATGCTGAGCTGCACTCAGAGCATGCAACCAGCCAAATCCAGATGGAGAAACTTTACATGTCAACCTGTCACGATCTTCAATGTACAGAGTGCATGGGAAGGAAAGGATGAAGGGGAAACCCATAGATTAAATAGACTTCAGAGATATAGCAAGTTGTTTTTTTAAAAGAAAGAACTTCTATAATGTTTAGATACGCCTCAGTGGATGACAAATTCAAGGAAGTAACTCATGTATGGATTGTATCATCTTTTTCTTATTTTTTGGCCAGCCTGTGAGATTTTCATTCCCTAACCAGGACCCTTGGCAGGAAAAGCACAGAGTCTAACCACTGGACTTCCAGGGAATTCCTGGAAGTAACTACTCTAGAAATCGAGAATTGTGGTTACTTTGGAGGGAGGCCTGCGGCGATGAATGAGATGAGGCACGTGGAAGGCAACTGGGGGTTCCTGGCCAAGTTCTTCTTTTTGACTCGGGTGAAGTTTTGAAAGATACACGGCTTTATAATAATTCACTAAGTTATAAGTTTGTGTGGTTCACTGTTGCTGAGCTTTATTTTACTGAGTTAAAAATATCAGAGGCCGCACTCTACAGTTTATGTGCAGGAGGCTTCAAGCTTTGGTACCCAAAGCAACAGTCAAGGAGTCAATGACTGTGATCCTTCAAAACCTTCACCATTTCACAGGTGCCATCTTTTCACACAGCATCAACCAGGAAGGAGACCTTGTAGCCCAACACAGGAGGAATAACAAAAGAGATTTGAAATGAGATGGACTTAGGCTAAGGCCTGCTGTCTGCACTTTTTACTTGTTGCCTTCTACTTTATAGCCTCACTGCTGTGTAAATTCCCCAAACCCAAGGAGCTTCCTTGTGTATCAAATAAGGATAAAGTATAGTGAGGAGTAGATGTGTGTGCAGTAGGATACAGTAGATGCTCAAGTGATGCTATTACTAAAATTATTCCTACGAGTCAAAGAAGAAGTTGTCGAGGTTCTAGGACCTGGGAAGCTTGTGTCAGTCCACTGCCATGCTGGGTCGTCATTCTAATTGTTCTCACACTTGCTCTAAGCCCAGTGGTCTATTCTCCTGCTCCTGTGCTCTGCCTGATCCAGGAGGACGGACCCACGCAGGGAAACCCGGGGTCATCCTGGGAGCATCTGACCCTTGGGGTGTCCTTCCCTGGAGATATGATGTAGGAAATCCATGAGTCACTCTGTCAGTGACAAAGTCAATGGCAAAAACTTGACTTTCCCCACCTAGGAGGTGTGGGCTTATCAACAGGAAGCCTCCTGCTCACCAGGTTCCATCTTCAGCCAACACTGCTGAGGCCACCAGGACCTGTCCACCTCCTGACACCCAGGGTGTCACCTGGGTGACATCCTCCTACTCCAGGGGATATTTGGAAGTGTCTGGAGATTTCTGTTGCTGTTGTCATAACTGAGAAGAGGCTGCCAGCAGCTAGTGGGAAGAGACGAGGGAGGGTGAACATTTCACAGCTCCTCATAGCAAAGAATTATTGGGTCCAAAGTGTCAGTAGGGCCAAGGTTGAGAAACCTGATCTAGAGGGAGATGGGCAAGGGGACTGTGATCTGCAACCTCTAGGGCCTGCCTGGGCACCTTGGCATGTGACCATGGTACAGACAGAATGCTTGAGGCTATGAGAGGTTACAGTGAAAGTGAAAGTGTTAGTTGCTCAGTCATGTCTGACTCTTTGTGGCCCCATGTTGCTTGCCAAGCTCCTTTGTCCATGGAATTCTCCAGGCAAGAATACTGGAGTGGGCTGCCATTTCCTTCTCCAGGGGATCTTCCAACCCAGGGATGGAACCCGGGTCTCTTGCATTGCAGGTGGATTCTTTACCATCTGAGCCACCAGGGAAGACCCACTGAGAGGTTATAGGACTTGCCCCAAATGGTTTTCAGATACTAAGATTCATTCTGAGTTTAAAGACCTATCTCAGAATGTCCTGATAATTGGGGTTTGTGGGAACCCTTTAAAATAAGACTTAAAGAACAAGGTGAGCCAAAAAAGGGGGTGATGGTTCCCCCCATTTTGTGAGTTGCTCATAGCACAGACTTTCAGTGGTTGCTCATTCCTGACTCTGAGAATCAGTCCTGCTCCTTGGCCAAGCATACAAGCCTTCTCACATCCAGGCCCCGTTCAGCCCTCCAATCTCACATCACAGTCCTCCCACCTTGGGCTCACTCTTTCAGAGTTTCTTCCGCACCCTATATTGTTACGGCCATGCCTTTGTTCACATTTGCCAAATGTGGTAGGTATTCATTCTGCCAGAGGATTTCAGGCGGATAAAAGAATGACCATTTGTCACTTGAACATTAGATTTTCATTTTAATATGTATTAGAAAAAAAGACCTAAAAAGCAACCCCACAATAGTCTGTATCCTTTTTTTGTTTGTTTGTTTACATTTTTAAATTGAGGTATGATGACTTGGGCTTTCCAGGTGGCACTAGTGATAAAGAACCAGTGTAGGAGACACGAGTTCTATCCCTTGGTGGGGAAGAACCCCAGAAGGAGGGCATGATAACCCATTCCAGTACTCTTGTCCAGAGAGTCCCATGGACAGAAGAGCCTGGCAGGTTACAGTCCATAGGATTGCAAAGAGTCAGACATAACTGAAGCAACTTAGCACACATACATACTTGACTTACAATATTATATTAATTTCAAGTGTGCAACATGGGACTCAATACACCACAGAAAGTTATTATAATATTATTGACTATATACCCTGTGCTGTATATCCCTGTGCTTATTTATTTTATATCTGGTAATTTGTACCTCTCAGTCCCTTCACCTACTCCATCCATCCCCCACCATTCACCCCACCCCAGCCCACCTCCCGTCCCCAGCAGCCAGTAGTTGGTTTTCCATATCTGTGAGTCTGTTTCATTTGTGTTTTGTTTTTTAGGTTCCACAAATAAATGAAAACATACAGTATTTGTCGTTCTCTATTTGACTTATTTCACTTAGCACAATACCCTCCAGGTCCATCCATGTTGCTACAAATAGCAAGACTCATTCTTTTTTTTTTTTTTTTACATTCTGGAAAAATACAGAACAGTTCTTTATTAGGACAGATTAAGAAGACTCATTCTTTTTTACGATTGAGTAATATTCCACTGCGTGTGTATGTGGGGTGTGTGTGTATATGCCACACCTTCTCTATTCATTCATCTGTCAATGTGGTGTACCCCTTTAAAACAAATGCATTCAAAGAAGTAGTCAATTAAAATATTATCTAAATATTGTATAGGCGTCAGTCAGAGGAAGTACCATTCATGAAAGTGATGTACACTGACCTGAAATATGTTTTTGCCCTTTCTCTGTCTTCATGACTTTTTCCTGTCTGACCCTCCCCTGTCCCCAGCAGACTCCCTGTCTCCTCTTCCTTGGCATCCCTTGCCCAGCTGAAGCTGACCCCTCCTTGAAAACGCAGCTCAGGCTTTCATTCCTGCAGAAGCTTCTCTCACCCCCACCCACTCCTCGAGTCTAAGCTGGGTCAAGCATTTCCTCTGTGAATTCCAGGAGGTGGGACACCCCCAGCTCGGTGAACTCTGGAGTGAAACTGCCTAGCGCGGCGCAGGCTGGATCGGAGGCTCTAAGGAGTCATAGTCATTGAACCGCGGGCACAAAGCACTTCTTTTTACCGTGAGGCTCCTGTCTGGGGTTTAGCCTGTCCTGAGAAATGAGCTCCAGACCAAAACAAAACTTTAGTTAACAAGCCAGGACTTGAGAGCAATTCGACTTCAGCTCCACATCCACCCTGCACGGGCACCGCCGCCGTGCAGCTCCGGAGCCCGGGCCATCACTGTGGGCCCGGAAGTCTCTGAACTCTGTGCTGGGAGGCCCGGATCCATTGCATTTGACCAAATCAGTTTTCCTCCCTGAGCTTCAGTGTCCCCGTCCGTAAAGTGGGAGAGGGGAGTAAAACCCACCTCCCAAGGTGACTGGGAGTTTCGCCCTGAGTGAACAGCTGCAGAAGTACTTTGGAATAAAAGGCTTTTGAATGAATGGAAAGGGTTGTTATTTTTAAACTCATAAATGAGGACAGCCAGTGCTCTGGGGTTTTCAGTATGATGCTGTGTAACTAGAAGAACCGGATTGCATGTTCCTGCGTCTGTACCTACATGCGTGCACACACGCACACACCCTGATTACCAAAGGCGGCTTTGAGGTCTCTCTGAGATCCAGCTATAGCCAGTAGCTCACTAAGGATGACTAGGATCCTACAGCTTGGGAGGGGAAAGTCTGAGAGGAGAGACACATGATCAAGATCCAGAAAGAGATTCTTCCCTCCAGACAGTCAACAGCACTCGCTTGAGCAGCTCTTGTGAGCCAGGCCCTGGCAACAGGGAGACACAGGATGGGTCTCTGCCCTCAGTGAGGATCTCCTTAGCAGGGAGGACCTGCTGTGAATAAGCCATTCTGTGCCCAGCGATGGCAGTGGATTCACTGAACCTGGGGAACCACCAGAATTCCCAGATATAGTCCACAAATCCTAGGGTGCCAGAGCTCCCTACAAGGCAGATGAGAAAGAGATTATTTTAAGATGAAAGAAATGAAATACTACCTTACTAATCATCTTTTACTAGATTCACAAAAAATACAGAATGTCTTTTATTTTCCAGAGGCATTTTGAACTGCCTAAGTGTTTGGGGGAGAACAACAGATTAACGGTGAACAATTGTACTGTGCTCAGTTGCTCAATCATGTCCAGCTATTTGTGACCCCATGGATGGTAGCCCGAGAAGCTTCTCTGTCCATGGAATTTTCCAGACAGAAATACTGAAGTGGGTAGCCTTCGCCTACTCCAGGGGATCTTCCCAACCCAGGGATCAAACGTGTGTCTCTTGCTTCTCCTGCATTGGCAGCTGGATTCTTTATTAGTGCGCCACCTGGGAAGTCTTGGCAGTGAAAGGCACAGCTAAATCATGCGTCCATCTTAAGGCTAGAGCTGCGTCTGGTGCTTTCCAGCATCACCCCAGGTGGGGCAAAGTGTTCTGCACAATGATCTAAGTGACCAGCAAATGCAGGGTCAACATGAGCACAGTCCAACAGCCAGCAAACACTGCCTGCCAGGTGCTAGGCTGGGTCTGGGGTTCGAGGAGGGTGAGAGCCTGTATGCAGCACAGAGTCAGGAAGGCAGACCGTGATGATGCCTGATGCTGGGATGGCCTCTGCCTGGGCTAGGAGCCACCAGTGAGACCTGCACCGAGGAGGCCATCCAGGCCCATGATGGGACCAGCTCCGTCCCCACCAGCTGTGACCTCCTCTGAAGCACATCCTTGGGGCCATCAGCAGAGCCGCAGGAGAGCCAGGGCCTGATTCTAGGACCGAAGGTCCCTACAGTTCACGCTATTTGAGCAACTCTGGACCAAGAACCAGTTACTCTGTATCTCCAAATGCCTGGCACAGGTAGGGACTCAGAATACTGTTGTTGAATGAAAGATTAGAAGACTATTCCATATTCATAGAAAACCACATACCTAAACCCTGCATCTCAAGAGTTATGTGTGACTCTAATTTAGATCTCATTTATTTGAGCATTTCTGTTAGGCACCTCTGTATGCTCTTATTAAAATTATGATTAGCATTTGGAGAAAATATATAATGCATACAGAAGATGTATCCACCATATATGTAAATTATGAAATATAGCTTGAAAATGAATATCCAAGTCAAGAACAGAGCATTTCTACTGCTGCTGTGTCCACCTGGGTGAGCCTTTCCTAGTGCCTTCATGCAGACGATCAGACCATCAGACCTCTCATGGCCTTTCTACTGAACTTTATATTTCTTATTCCCTTTGTTTTTTTAATGTCTTCACTTCAAATGAAAAAGAAATAGTCTATTACTTAGTTTATTTTGTTTTCTTTGGCTTGCTCTCCATGAGAAGGTGTCCTACTCCACCAAATTTTACACAGCGTGCTTTCTTTACTCCAGTAGTCATATATGGATGTGAGAGTTGGACCATAAAGAAGGTTGAGAGCTGAAGGATTGATGCCTTTGAACTGTGGTGTTGGTGAAGACTCTTGAGAGTCCCTTGGGCTGCAAGGAGATCAAACCTGTCAATCCTAAAGGAAATCAATCCTGAATATTTATTGGAAGGACTGATGCTGAAGCTGAGACTCCAATACTTTGGCCACCTGATGCAAAGAACTGACTCATTGGAAAACACCCCGATCCTGGGGAAGACTGAAGGCAGGAGGAGAATGGGGCAACAGAGGATGAGATGGTTGGATGGTTGGATGGCAAACTCAATGGGCATGGATTTGGTAAAGGACAGGGAAGCCTGGCGTGCTGCAGTCCATGGGGTCGCAAATAGCTGGACATGACTGAGCAACAGAACAACAACTCATTCATGCCCCTTGTGTTAATATATGATCATTGTTATTCATTCACTTGTGAGTGGACATTATGCTTGTTTCCAGTTGTTGCCCTTATTTCCAATGCTCCTATGAACACTGTGTGGAAATTTTCTGGTGTACACAAGCAGGCTTCATCTAGGGTATATATACCAAGAAGTGGATTGCTCAGTTGTAAGGTTCCGACTTGGCCCAGAATACTCTCGAGTGTTGTCCCTATAGCCCCTATGAAGTCCATCCCTCTGTGCTCCATTTCCAGAACAATGACTTGCCATTACTTCCTGTCTTTAGGACTTAGATCAAACCTGGAATGCCTATCTTTCCCTCTTCCATCTCCTCTCTTCTCTTTGAAGTCCAGCTCAGAACTCCACCTCTCAGGCTGACGACCAGTCTCCTCTGCATATTTTGGACTTGGGGAGGAAATAGTGCTAAGCTCCCACGCTGCTGTCTCCTGGCCTCGTGATTTTAAAATATTTTTTTCATCTATGTGGTCCTCAGATCCGCATCCCTAAAGCAGAAGGGAAATGCTACCACTCCTGCATGTTTACTGGTGCCAGGCTTACATGATGTACAGTCATGCCGCAGTTAATACAATGGCTGTGGTTAGGATCATACGCTTTGGAATGAGATCATTGTGGGCTTGAGGATTAAATGAGTCAATGTATATAAAAGACTTAGCACAATGCCTGGCACATCGAAAATGTGAAGTAATTTCTAACCATTGTTAACAATCACACCCCTACGAAGGAGTCACTATATTTATTTATTTATTTATTGGTCACACAATACGGCGTGTGGGATCTTAGTTCCCTGACCAGGGATTGACTCTATGCCCCTTTCAGTGGAAGCACAGAATCTTAACCACTGGAGCGTCAGGAAAGTCCCTGTTCCCAATTCACAGATAAGGACACGGAGACACAGAGCGATTATACAGCTTGTCCAAGGTATATGGTCAGTTAAGATTTGAACTCTAACAAGAAACCCAGGCTCCTAATTGCAATTTGGAGATATGAGCCCCAAAACAAATGTTAATATCACCTGTTGGCTATTTGGCCAAATCACTTTGACTTGCGTCTGAATCTCTGTTTTTCCTCCTGATGATAAAAACTTTCAGGTGCAAAAGCCCGGCCATTTTTGCAAGTGGTACTTTCCTGGTATAGCTGAGGCAAAAGGAGGTGTTTAAAAATGATCGAGATAGTTCATTCAGGGGGAATCTCCTTGCTAGGAACTATTGCCTCTGTCTTTCTCTCACCTAAAAATCCGCAGTTTTATGAAGTAATAAACCTAAACTGTAAACATGTTTTTCAATTTCACCACCATCTGTCTGGTGAGTCATAAAGCTCCCTGAAATGAGGTAGGAATGAGGACCATCCTGTCAATGAAAAGATTAAACTTTAGGTTTTACAGTGGTAAACGAGTTACCAGAAACCTTCAGACCATTCTGCCCTGTGTTTCTCTGACCCATTTACACAGGTACCCCAAGCACTTGTTAACAGGATTCGGTGTTCTTTCAACTCTGCCCTAAGAGGCAAGGATTTTATTGTACGTATGCTATTTTAAATCGTGCTAAAATACACATAAAATGTATCATTTTATGTATTTATTTATGGCTGTGCTGGGTCTTCGTTGCTGCACAGGTGCGCGGGTTTTCCTCTAGTTTTGAAGTGCGGGGGGCTGCTCTCGAGTCGCAGCGTGCGGGCTTCTCATCGCGGTGGCTTCTCTGACTGGGGAACTGGGCTCTAGGGTGCTACAGCTTCAGTAGTTGTGGCGCATGGGCTTAGTTGTAGGATATTTCTTGTTTAAGGAGGATCGATAGCACTGTAATGATCACATTCAAGAAAATTATGTTACTTGAAAAAAAAATAGTTGCTTATCAGATTATTCTGATGTGTCGATACACAAATGTTTTCAAACAGCTGGTACCTTGTAAAAGGAGGCTCTTGTAAACAGGATATTCCTGTTGGCATGGGACTGCATATTTGCTTAGAAAAACAGTGCCCTGTTTCTGCAACAGTCAACCAATGCAAACAAGGAAATATTGATGGAGAAATAAGAAAATCTATACATCATAGAAAATCCCCTGGATATGAATGTAGACAAGACCAGCTGAAGAGTACAAAGGATGTCTGGCAAACAGAGCAGCTTGTCCTTTGAAATGTTTGACATTTTCCTGGAAAAGTCACACTCAGGTGGTTTGTAGAGGAAAAGCATAGAATGTCAAAGCGGGAAGGGGGCTTAGGGATCATTTCATCTATCTACCCAATTGTCCTGGTTGAAGAAATGGAAGCCCAGAGAGGGGAAGGGACTTGCCCAGAGTCAACAGCTAGCTAAGATTTCTGAGTTCAGCTTTCCTCATTCCAAGTCTGCAAGTCCTTCCTTCTCTGCCATCCTTTCTTTCAGTCTTCTACATCTCTCTCTTTGCCTGCTTCCTCATTGAGTTGTTTGAGTGCATGAGGAAAAAAAAAAGGACTTTCTACCTGCCAACAAACCCTCCTCACTGTTCTCACCATCCCTGGGATCTTGGCAGAGTGGGCTTTATGCTCTCTCCCACTGACCTGGGAGTGTCTGAGAATTATTCCAAGTTATGTCTGTGGAGTTGGGTGATACCCTTCTCCCCCAGCACCTGATTTATTGAACCAGGGTTGAGGGGGAATAGAATGCCCAGCAAAATCTTTTCTCCCTGGCTCTCTCCATCGCCATGAAGACATCCACGGAAACCCTTTACCTGGGGACAGGTGGGAGGGGAGGGGGCAAGCACATCACAGCATCCAGCACAAACCACACCACACACTGAGCCCGTACAGCACACAGACACAAAGCCCCAGAGGAACGCGCCAAGCCCCTGGGGAGTCCAGACGAACGGAAATGTGGAGTGGGAGAGGGAATGCGCTTCACTCCTGCATTTGACTCCAGCTCTGTCCTAACCCTGGGTGGGTTCCTGAACTTCTCTGAGCTTCCATTTCAGCATCTGAACATGGGGTGCTAGGAGGATCCGATGAGATGATGCAACTAAAACGCCAGGTCTGGGGCCTACTACTGATGAGTGGTCATCCATGCTGCTGTTTTTATACGAACTGCTGCTTGTCTAGGTTTATGATTATTTACACTTTGGACTCTGGGGGCCAAGAAGACCAAGGCAATGGGATCTGACAGGCTTGCTGTGCCAGCCTCCTGACTAGTCCCTGTGCCTCTATTCCCTCTCCCACCCCCACCCCCAACTCCACCTGCCCTCCCAAGTATCTCACTGAAGGGCCTATCTGTTCATATTCCTCCTTGCACAAGAAACTCCTTCAGCTGCCCTTCATTTCCAGGATCAAGTCCAAACTCTGAAGCTTGGACACAAGTCCACCATCAGCTGCACCTGGCAACCCACCATGCTCAAGTCTCACAAATTTGCTCATCGCTGTCTAAACAGTTGTTGCTTTTTCACCCCGCCATGTCTTTGCACAAACTTCCCCTGCCTCCTGGTCCACTCCTCTTGATCTAGCCTCGTGGTTCTCAAAGTGTGGTCCTTGGACCTCAGGGACAACTGCATCATCAGGGAACTTGTCAGAGATGCAAATCCTTGGGCCCCACCCCAGATCTACTGAATCAGAGCATGGGGACCAGCAATGTGGGTTTCAGCAAGCCTTCCTGGGGATTCTGATGTATGCTTCAGTTTGAGAACTGCTAACTAGTGAAAACATATTTTACCTGGGCTTCCCAGGTGGCACAAGTGGTAAAGAACCCACCTGCCAATGCAAGAGACACAAGAGACACAGGTTCAATCCCTGGGTCAGAAAGATCCTTTGGAGGAGGGCATGGCAACCCACTCCAGTATTCTTGCTTAGAGAATCCCATGGACAGAGGAGCCTGGTGGGCTATAGTCCATATGGTTGCAAAGAATCAGACATGACTGAAGCGACTTAGCATGCACAAACGACTAGTGGAAACATGCTTTTCCAAGCTCACGTGTTGTTGTTTGGCTGACCTGGGTCTTTGTTGCTGTGCACAGGCTTTCTCTAGTTTCAGAGAATGGGGGCTACTCTTCATTGTGGTGTGCAGGCTTCTCATTGTAGTGGCTTCTTTTGTTGCTGAACACAGGTGCACGGGCTTCAGTAGTTGTAGCAGACAGGCTTAGTTGCTCCACAGCATGAGGAATCGTCCAGGACCAGGGATTGACCTGTGTTCAATTGGCAGGCCAGATTCTCAACCATTGGACCACCAGGGAAGTGTAGTTATTGCTTTTTAAGAATGTTCTTCCAACTCCCTGCCGCCCTTTACAAAGAGAATGCTTCCTTCTCCAAAGCTCTTCAAAGTGTTGCTTGAACTCTGAACACACCTTCCAGCACTGCTGATCACATCCAGTGGCTGCAAGTGTTCTCTCTTCACATTCACGTCCTGCATTAGCCAGGAGAGCCTTGAGACTGGGGACCTGGTCACACTGAAGCCTGTGTCTGCCCCCGTGCCCAGCATAGGGCCCGAAACATGTCCTGAGGATCTATCTTCACTGTAGAACTTAGATTTGCCTACATTTACAAAGCACACCAGACTCTATAACCTGGCCCAAGTTCAGGAGCATGGAACAACAAGGGTTTCTAATACTCATCAATCTATGATTCATGAACTTTGCCTCTCCCTCCCAGACATTCAGTCCCTATCTCCCCCCTTCACCCCACACATAGCCAGAAAGGCACTCCTATATTTTATTCACATACTTGTGCCTTCTATTTCCTCATATACTTGTGGCAGGTTAGTTTTCTTTTAATGTTTAATTGTGGCAAAATACACATAAAACTTACCATCTTAACCATTTCAAAGTGTGCAGTTCAGTTGAATATACTGTTCAGTGAATATGCTGTTGAGTATATTCACTCTGACATAGTTTAAATGGGGGAAAAGTAATGATTTAAACTATTAGGAAACAAACAAAATTGGTAATCTAAGGATAGTCTCACATCCACAATGAGATATGGAATGCTCTGAGAGGTATGCACACATTTTGAGAATATTAGTCACAGATAACATCTATTGAATGTTTAGTAAGCTCCAGGCACCATGCTAATTGCTTTCAACCATCTCATTTAATAGTTACACCAAATCTAGGAGGCAAATATTATTATCATCTTCACATTACAGAAGAAGCTAATACAGAGAGAAAAAGAGTGATTTTGCAAATGAGCTGTGGCCCTCTGGATTCAGACTGCTCTCCTAAAGCATCTGGCACTGCCCAAATCCTAGGTTGGCCTTCTAGAAATCTCAAAGTCCCTCCAGAGTACAGCTGTGCCCCTTGCTTCATTGTCAGCTAGTCGGTCTTTGCATCTGTGGACCATGAATGATCCATGCAATCTTCTCTCCAGTCAGGCCATTTCCCTGCCATTCAGACTGACCTTTGCTTAGCCTCATGGAAGCATAATCCCTTACCTGAAACTGGACCAGAGCTGAAATTCTCCATCTGTCACTTGGCAGCTCTGTGGCCTAACACACTTTGCTTCTCCTGCTAAGCCTCAGCTCTTTCCCTTGTAAACTGGGACTAATCCAGCATCACCATCTCTTACCTAAAACCCTCCAGGCAGCTGTGCCTCAGAGCTCAGTGTGTTTCAGATTTTAGAAAGGTAACAAGCCTACCTACTGAGTATTACGTAACATCCCATGGGAGTCGGCAACAGTATTCCCAAATCAAACACTTTACTGTTTTTGCAGCAAAAGTCTAGTCACACTGAGTGGGATAAGGACTCATATTTCAAGTTAGAATTTGACCACTAAAGAAGTTACAAAAGTGTTTTTGCATTTTCTAAGCATTCTGGGATTTGGAATGGAGATTATGGATTAGAACCTGTCTCAGAAGGTGACCTCAAGGACTACATACACTCAAAGAACAGGCAGATCCTTTTGAGAGGAGGAACAGATACCACTGGAGGAGCTGAAGATATTTAACAAAACGCAGCTCTTCACTTCTTCTTCCCTTTTCCAAATCCTACATTTTCCCTCAGCTCCTTCCAAACTGTCTTCTTTGACTTTCCTGTTCATGACCCACTTCCTCAAGGTGCTCCTCCCAGAGCAAGACTTGCTTTCTTCATAGCCTCCTAACTAAAATCTCTCCAGAAAAGCACTCCTTTAATCTCACCCTTCAGCTTAAAAATGCTGGCTTCTACTCCTCCAGTCATCTGGCCTGTGCCATCATTTAGGGCTGTCAGAGGTAAGCTATTCCTAAAGTTGGGTGCTTCTTGCAAAAGCATGGTCACGTGGGACCTACATTTTTCTAGAAAGATGAACATGACCACTAACCCTAACCCTAACCCTAACTCTCCCACTGGAAACCCCAAACAGCTCTCTTTTGCTGATAAATGGTTGAGGGAGGGACTTCCCTGGTGGTCAGTGGTTAAGAATTCACCTGCTAAAGCAGAGGACACGGGTTCGATCCCCAGTCAGGGAGAATCCTGCATGGTGTTGGGTAATTAAGTCTGTGAAGCCCACCCACTCAGGAGCCCCTGCTTGGCAACAAGAGAAGTCACCACAATGAGAAGCCCGCCCCCGCCCCGCCCCCGAGAGCCG
>SJXQ01005884.1:20521-52595 GCA_006408695.1 Aepyceros melampus | reverse complement strand
GAGAGCCTAAGAGTAGCCCCTCCTCTCCACAACAGCTCATCCCGGTGTAGCAACGACCACCCAGTACAGCCAAAAATAAACCGATATATCTTTTTTTTAATGGTTGCGGGAGGGTGAACCAAGAGCTGATGAGCCAGCTGGCTAATCTCTTGGTCTTCTAGGGATAGGCCAACTCTAGGTCCCTTCAGAGTCCAGCACTTCCAACAGTCAGGGTATGACCGCACCAGGGGCAGGGGATGCCTGCGGAGTACCTGGAAACGTGGCGAGGGCAGACGCAAGGCCTCGTTGTGGACCTACGTCAGTTTGCAGAGTGATGTTGTTGCCTGGATGACGATGGGCCCCCATGGGATGGAAAAGGCTCTTCCCTGATCTAAGCCATTATTATGTGGGTCCGATTCTGGCCACAGACACCACGTGGGGAGTCAGGCCTCTGCTGTTATTTCAGCCTCCGGGGCGAAAACATCCGAACAGTGGAGTCTTTTTTGTTCCTGGCTCCAGATCACACCGTGCAGACTTCGGACGCACCGTTGTTCGTCTCCACCTACCACCACGCCAAGCAGAGGGCCTCCTGGGGCACATCCACGCTGCTTCCTGCGCTTCTGGCTGGTTCACAGCTGGCACCTTTGCCGCCATTTTGGCAGAGGCCCAAGGCCTGGAAAATGTAGGAACCTAGCAACCGCTGGGGACAGAGCCCTGCCGGGCGAGGCTGGTGGAGGGAACATCGCGTCGGTGGGAGGTGGGGCCTGCGCCGAGCGCGCCAGCCTGGGATAACAGAGGTGGGGGAGGGGGCTGCCGAGGGGCCGGGTGGCGGCCAGCACCTGCCTCAGCGGCCGCTTGCGCCCCTCGTGGCGGCCTCGGGAACTGCAGGCCGAGGTCCGGGCTGATTGTTATTGTTGATTTCACCAGCTTTGATGATGCCGGAGTTGGCCTCTTCGGAGGAATGTAGACCTGTCTGCACCCGAAAACCAAAACCAAGTCCAAGGGGCGTGGCAGGGTTGCTGGCGGAGAGGCCCCATCTCACTGGGCGGACACGGATGTCTGGAACGAGGCCTGGCAGAAGGGCCCGGGAGGTGGCTTCAGACCCAGGGCCAGCCACGCCGCTTTCCCCCATGTGCAGACGTCGGCTCGTCTAGAGCGAGGCTCCAGGGCGGGAAGACGTCTCCCAGGGAGAGAGGAGAGCCGGAGCTTTCCCCTCTGTGTGCAGCCTCCTGCCCTGGGAGGCGGCAGCTCCAAAGAGCCCAAGCGGGGCTTCTGCCGGGATTCCTAGTATTTGTGTGAGATATTTAGAATCATTAGAACCCATCACCGACTACTGACCTGCCCAGTACTAGCCACGAGGAGGCCGTGGCTGTCGAGTACTTGACATGGACTCCTAATTCATCAGTTTTCAGAGAATCAGTGTGAAAAAGTAATTATTTTACTGCTAAAAACGTTTCTGAAAGTGAAAGTCGCTCAGTCGTGTCGGACTCTTTGTGACCCCGTGGACTGTAGCCTGCCAGGCTCCTCTGTCCATGGAATTCTCCAGGCCAGAATACTGGAGTGGGTAGCCATGCCCAGAGAATCTTCCCAACCCAGGCGTGGAACCCAGGTCTCCACATTATAGATGGATTCTTTAAGGTGTGAGCCACCAGGGAAGCCCCCCTGCCCCACACCAAAAAAAAAAAAAAAAAGTTTGTATACTGAGATAAATATATTAAAATTAATTTAACTTTTTTTCCATTAAAAAATGTGGCTACTAGAAAATTGAAAATTACACTCATGGTTTATGTTGTATTTCTATTGTTACACCCAACATACCAACATTTCCAAGCTTGTTCTTGCTCTTCTCTCTAACTGGAATGCTTTGCTTCCAGCAGGACATTCCTCTTTCTCTGTATTCAGATCTCAGTTCAAAGTTGTCTTGCTTGACTGCTAAACCGTCCCCTTCCATCTTCCTTTCACCATATTATTCAGTTGTATTGTCTTCATAGCACTTACACTCTTTTCATAGTGTTTACTGTCCCCCCTCCCAACATCCCTCTAAAAAAAAAAAACCCCAAAAAACAACCCAGGATCTCTTCATCCTTCGAACATAAGCTCCTTGAGATCTGAGACCTTGAACATCCTGGTCACTGTGGTCTCCTCGGTGCCCACAGTAAATATTTGTTGAGTGAATGTTGAGAGGCTCCTCTGAGGGGGATATCCTTCAAGTGCCTTTGTTTGCCTTCAAGATGGCCAAAGCCAAAATTCTAGTCTGTGTGCCTTAAACAGACATTCTCATGGTTCCTTTGTTTCACCTTTTCTGCTTACTTGTCCTGGGAAATGGAAAAGCAAATTTGAATTTGCATTACTGTCACAGTGCTTTCCTTTGTTGGTTTACGATTGAGCTTCAGGGTTAAGAGTTCAGGCTTTTGTACTAGTTTGGGTTCTGCTCCTCAGCTCTGTGATCCTGGTTGGGTCACTGTCTCTCTCAGAGCCCCAGGGACCCCTAAGTGCTGATCTCTAAGGGTCCTTCCTGCCCGAACGTGAGGGTTTGGGCGTTTGGATTTAGGGCTCTGCTAAGGGCACTTCCCCATGTCCTGCACTGCAAAGCCACTTTGCTGGTACTGCAGCCTCCATTAATCAACTGAAGGTGTCCTGGTTAATTTGACTTCCTGGCTAGGGGTCAACTAACAAAAGCATCCTTATTGAAAATGGGAATCATATGCAAATTCATTTTCCAGCTCTAGAAAGTTACTTCATCAAATACAATGACATATTCTTAGAAAGTGTTAAGGAGGCGTTGCTGTTTCCCTCTCAAATTTAAAACTAAGTACCGGGAGTAAGTCAGAGACACCTTTAGGGGCCCCAGGTCAGTTAAGCACAGCTGTGTAACTTCAGGCAAGGGATGGCCTTCATCTCCAAGGCATTTGTTTTCTTTTGGGGAAAATAGGGGTGATATTACCCAGCTTCCAGGGGCATTGTAAGGATGAAAGAAGATACACATAAAGTGCTTACCAAAGTGTCTGGCAAATAGCGAGTGCTCAATATCTAGTATTATGGTTGGCAGGGTCTCTGAAGACTGCAGCACTGAGCCCCACAATTAAGGAGGGCCAGTGCCAGGACAGAGCTGCCACTACAATCCTGACCTGCCTCTGAAACCCTCTGGGGTCCTGGACAAGCCCCACCTTTCCCTGGCCTGAGTTTCCTCTTAGGTGAGATAAGACATCTGATTAATCTGTGTTTTTCACGCAAGTGCTGGAAGCAGCCCGGCTCTGGATGCCCAGGGGTCTTTATTTCAGTCAAACTTAAGTCTTAATCCCTGTTGTGGAAGGCCAAGCACCTCCTCTCCTGGACGGCCAGCTCCTTCCAGGGACCTCCCCAGGTGCTGGCATCCAGCCCAGCCTAACTGCTGTTGTCAACCCGACCGTGTGTTTGCACAGCCGCTCCACGGCGGCCCCCACCCCCGAAAAGCAGTCCTGTGATGCCCTCTGGAGGAAGCAGGGCTCCCTTTCCTTTGCTGTCAAGCATTCAGCCTTGGGGTGGAGGGGGGTACCCAGGGATTGGACCCAGGTTCGGGCTGCAGAAACAAGAGAAAAGCGTCAAGGTGGCAAGCACATGCCAGCTCCAGGAGAGGTGGCCTGTTCTTTCTACTCCCGCATCTCAGGCCCAGCGTGGGCCTCCTCTCTGGGCTTCCTGCCTCCAGACTTCCCCACTGATGTCCTAGGCCACCCAAGGCTTCTGGTGTGAAGCTCCTCCAGGACGCCCATGACCTATAGGGATGGCAGCTCCCCACACCCGCAGACTCACTTCCACAGTGATCCACTATCCAGGACGGATTTATCAATTAGGTATTGCGGATGCAGCTACAGAAAGATTTACTTCCAGAGCCTCTTTTTCTATGTATAGGTACATTCTCCAAAAATGATAAAACAAGAAGGCTGCCAAGTTTAATACATGTGTAATTAAATGTTTCAATGTAACCTTGTATCAACTGTCTTTGCAGCTGGCCCTATAGCTATATATAACTCATATTTAATATGCAATGTGGGTGAATTTTAATATGCATGATATAGTGTGAGGGTGGGGCCTTGGAAAAGAACCCTGCCTGGGGCCTCCAAGGCCTAACAATCCTTGTCCTTCACACTCTCTGCTGTAGCCATTCTGGAACATTTGCTGTTCCTCCCATGAGCTCACTTTCCCTGGATTCCAGGCCTTTGCCCCTGCAGTTCTGTTTGGAATACCCTCTCTTTTTCCTCCCCACCCCTGACCCTCTCCACCTTGACTGGCTGATTTCCATGACTCCCCCAGTAGACTCTCAGGAGCCATTTCCTCTGAGACGCTTTCTGATACCCAGTCAGAAACCCCTGCTGCAAACTTCCTTTTGTTCATGTCTGTAAGGAAAAAAACATGGTAGGAAGGCCCAGTACCAATATCTTTTGCCACTCCACTTGTATTTACATTGACCCTAACCACATTTGGCTTCCCTGGAAGCTCAGAGGTTAAAGCATCTGCCTGCAGTGCGGGAGACCTGGGTTCAATCCCTGGGTAGGGAAAATCCCCTGGAGAAAGAATTGGCAACCCACTTCACTATTCTTGCCTGGAGAATCCCATGGACGAAGGAGCCTGGTGGGCTACAGTCTACAGGGTCGCAGAGTCAGACATGACGGAAGGACTTCACTTTCACTTTGACTACACTGAGGACCTGCACTGGCTCTTACTCACCCCTGTGTCCCTAGCACTTGGTTCGGTGTCTGAGTAATTCCCCTCATTGAAAGGCTGGGGGATGGCCAGGGAAAAGGGTGATGAATGGATAGGTAATGGATAGGTGGATGGATAGATGGGTAGGTGGCTTGATAGATGGGTCGATGGATGAGTGGATAAGTGGATGGATGGGTGGATGGGATGGGTGGATAGGTGGATATATGGAAAGTTCCAGCAGTGTAGAACAAGAAAGGAGATCCATCATCTGGTGTCTGAATTTCATCCTGGGTGCCCCTGCCAACTGACAGTTTATGCTCTGCGGGATGTCTTCAGAGGGCAGTAAACACCTGACTCTTGGTCAGATGTCTACTGACTTAGTCTGTGAGGTTTTGTTGTTTAGTAGCTTAGTCGTGTCTGACTCTCTGCGACCCCACGGACTGTAGCCCACAGGCTCCTCCGTCCATGGGACTCTCCAAGGCAAGAAAACTGGAGTCGCTTGCCACGTCCTCCTCCAGGCCTCATTACATAGAGGTTGGAAAAATGTGATGTTGTGTTTCTTGCAAAGAGTGTAAGAAATGATTAATTTAAAAGTTAAGCAGAACAAAAAATTGCAAATGTTATAGAATAAAATATGAGATAATTGTGGGGGGCTAAATCTTTGAGTTGGGAAGGTACAAGTTCACAAAACCAAAAATCATTTTTTTAAAAATTGGGCTTTATAGATTCAACTATATGAAAACTAATCTTTTTCCTCTGCATGGCAAAAAGTACCACAACAAATTTAAAATAATTGAAATCATTTTATTGGAAAAATTATTTGGACACATAAATCAACAAAGGGCTAGTTTTAGTAATATACATAATGTAAGCATTCTTAAAATTTAATAAGAAATAGACCAATAATCCAATAGAAACTATGCAAAAAACTTGGACAGAAAATTTAAACAAAAAGAAAATGTGCTTAAAAATATATGAAAAAATGCTCACCTTTACACATGAGAGAAATGTGAATTAAAACCACAATGAGATACTTTGAGATTGCTGTGGACTAAATTGTTTGGTAACACCCTCAGTTGGGCAAACATACAGATTGCTGAAGGGAGTACAAACTGCTCCAGCCTCCTTTGATAGCATCTATCAAAATTTTAAATGCCTGTCTTATTTGGAGTAATGTCTATCTGACTCCGTTCATTTAAAAATTGTCTTTTACCACTGAGTTGTAAGAGTTATTTATATATTCTGGATGATAGTCTCTTACTAGATATATAATCTATACACATTTTGTCCCATTCTGTGTGTCGTCTTTTCACTTTCTTGATAGTGTCCTTTGAAGTAAAAAAGCTTTAAATTTTGATGAAGTCCAACTTATTTTTTCCTCTGGTTGTTTCTGCTCTTTGTGTCATATCTAAGAAATTATCATTTAATCCAAGGTCACAAAGATTTGTATCTATGCTCTCTTCTAAGTAGTTTTAATTTTAGCTCCTATAATTAGGTCTTTGGTTCATTCTGGGTTAATTTTTATATACGGTGTGAGGCAGGGGTCCAAATTCATTCTTTTGCTGTTTGACTTTTTTAACTTTTAGAATCAACCTATCCACAAAATATGGCAGGCTTAATCATGATCATTGAAACCGGACCAGATATTTTCAATTTGAAAATACAAAGTAAAAACATCCAGGAAGCAAGTAGTACACCTAGGACCCAGATCTTGGTTTTGAATGCCATACTCCAAGAATAGGAATCAGAGCTCCTTGGAGAAATGGTTACAGGACTGGGGCAAAGCTATACCAGATGAGCCTGGATATCATTTAGTGCCAGAAAGTAAGGAAGTGCTCAAATAACAACAATCACCACCACCACCACTACTACCTTGATGGGAGTGCCAAGCGGACATAGGAAGAGACAACTGAAAGAGCTCCCACAGGCAAAGCTGGAACAATCTGAGCAAGAAATAAAGTAGAAGTCGGGATTTCCCTGCTGATCCATTGGTTAAGAATTCACCTGCCAATGCAGGGACATGGGTTCAATACTTGGTCTAGAAGATCTGGGCTGGGAAGATTCCAGACATGCTGAGGACAATTGAGTCCATGCACCACAGCTCTGAAGCTTGTGCTCCCTAGAGCCTGTGTGCCACCCAAAAGAGAAACCACCATAATGAGAAGTCTGAGCACCACAGCTAGAGAATAGCCCCCATAAAGTCTAAAATAAATGTCTGAATCCATACTGATATAAGTAAATGACTGAATAAACAAATAGGAGAGAAGAGACAAATATCCTGTGCAAAAGAATTCCAAATAATTTTCATAGATGCTCCACACTACAGGAGGTGGAACATAACTCCCATTCTTAAGTGTGGGCTGTGTATAGTGACTTCATCCCAATAGTAAGGTATTGAATCAGGGAAAATACATGTGTGTATACACATTAAAAAGGTTTTTATACTAGAGCAGTGAATCAAAGTGAAATATTTTTATAGTGCAAAAAGCATAGACTTGAAGCTAGACAGACTGGGTTCTAATTTTCACTCTTCCCCTTGCTCACCCAGATACCATGAGCGGGTCTTTTAATCTCTAGATATATCATTTAATCTCTGCTCTAAGCACCACTACATATACTAAGCTCCTTTTGTTTGTTCTTTTCGTTGATAAATCATTGGTACCTAGGATAGTACCTGTTAGGGAGAACATGATTAATAAATGTGTTTAAAAGAACTACTCTCTGAGCCCAAGTCTTAGTTTCCTCACTTGTGACACGAGTATATTTTAAATATATACATTGCAGAGTTTTTGTGAAGACTGAAAGAAATCCTCTGTGCCAAAATCCTCTGTGGACTTCACAGCTTTATATAAAATTAAGGGGAGCTGAACTGGATAAGAAATACCTGGGTTCTGACACCACCTTTCTATTGCCCCATAACAAATTATCACATATGTAGCAGCTTAAAATAACATCCATATTATTTCATGGTTTGTCTAGGTCAGGAGTCCAGGCATGGAACTTCTTTTCAAGTCTTATTTTTTCAAGGTCTCACAGGCCAAAATCAAAGTGTTGTCTTACTTACACTCTTATCTAATGGCTAGACTTAAGGGAGGCTCTGTTTCTAAGATCCCTTGGATGGTTAATGGCATCCACTTCCTTGTGACTACAGAACTCATAGCAACCTGCTTCTTCAAAGCCAGCAACAGAAAACGAGAAGGAGAGGGGGAGAAACAAAGAAAGAGAGTGAGAGATTGATATTGGGAAAGGCTTTACTGCTTGGAGCGTCTGGGTCAGTCTCACCCAAGGCATTCTTTTTACTTCACTCAAAGTCAACTGATTAGGGACCTTAATTACATCTTCAAAATCTCACACCTTTGCCATATAACATAATGTAATCACAGGAAGGCTATCTCATCACCTTTACCATATTCGATTGGTTGGAAACAGATCACAGGTCCTACCCAAATCAAGGAGTGGGATTATACTGGCAATAATAATGTAATGTATCAGAGAGGACCAATAAACTACTTGGGACCTCAATTGTTATTGTATCTGAGAGCCAACAAAGCATGGTTCTGGTCCCAGCTCCACTGCAGCAACTTGCATGAGTTCCTTCCTCTCTAAGCCTCACTTTCTTATCTGACTTATGGGGTTAGTTATTGTCACACCCACCTCCCAGGGTTGGTGTGAGGATTTCTGGATTGGTGTGCTTGTAAACACGCACTACCACCTCCCCACCACTTCAGCAGTCACATCCTATCCCTCTTAGACACACGGCTGTCTGAGCTCACATGCCCCCCTCGCACAGAGCCATGCAACAGGCCTCTGCAACTCAGCCCATCCCTCAAAGCCACCCAAGGGCCTTGGTTCTCATGTCCCTCCCACTCAGCGGGCCTTGCTCACCCCTGTGCAGTGGTCACGCCACCATATGCCGCTCTACCTTTGCATTAACACAGGCATGTGGATTTAACATATGGCTAACCCCTAAGGAGAGGTGGAAAAAAGCAAAGGAGAAAAGCACGACCTTTTAAGGAAAATGAGCACAGCATATACCTGTCAAGTTAAATGTGAATTCCTACCCTCCCGACAGCCTCCAAAGCAAGAACAAAGAGCTGCACTCAACTTGACTAAAGCTTATGATGCCTTTACTCTCTGAATTTATGATGACATTTGGTCCAGAGAGGCATGGAACCAGCTTTAATGCCTGCTGTAAAACTGTGTTCACATGACCTCGTCCATTAAAAGGAGGCTGAAGGCTGAACAGCAGCAGATGAAAGCCCAGGGCCTTCTGGAATGACTCTGGTTTCCTCTGCCACACCACTCGGCCACACAGTGGACTTCTCTGCCCTGAGTATTATTACCCCTCTTCCTTTTTTTCATGTCTTTTTTTTTTTCCCTCTCTCTCTCTGTGTAATAAAATATATTTAGTTCAATGTACAGTTCAATGACATTAATTACATCCACATTGCTATACAACTGTCACATCTATCTATCACCAAACTTTTTCATCTTCTCAACTTCCCACACTCAGTACTTATTAAGCAATAACTCCTCCTGCTTCCTCCCTACATTCCCTGGTACTTACTATTGTACTTTCTAGCTCTATAAATTTGACGATCTGAAGTATCTCATATAAGTGAAATCGTATAATATGTCTAGCAAAATGTCTTCAAGGTTCTGCCATGCTGGAGCACGCATCAGAATTTCATCACTTTTTAAGGTTTAATAACATTATATTGTATGGATATACTACATTTTGTTGATCCATTCATTGACCATGAACATTATTGTTGCTGTCACCTTTCACTACTGCTATGAACGTTGGTATATATATATCTGTTCAAGTCTCTGTTTCCAATTCTTTTTTTTAACTTTTTATTTTGTGTTGGAGCATAGTCAAGTAACAATGTTGTGACAGTTTCAGTTGGATAGCAGAGGGACTCAATCGTACATACACAGGTATCCATTCTCCACAAAACTCCTCTCCCATCCAGGCTATCACATAACATTGAGTAGAGTTCCCTGTGCTATACAGTAGGACTTTGTTATTCACTTTAAATATATATGTTTTCAATTCTTTTAGGCGTATACCCAGAAGTGGAATTTCTGGGTCTGAAAGAGATGGGAGTACCAGACCACCTGACCTGCCTCCTGAGAAACCTATATGCAGGTCAGGAAGCAACAGTTAGAACTGGACATGGAGGAGGGGCTCAAGGTTTCAAGACGGCGGTGGTTGGGTGGTTGACCGAAAGGCAGAGGTGAAGGCCCTTAAGAAGTGAAACGGGCCTAGACTCGTCCCCTCCCCGCTTCTCACAACCCCAGGAGCCCAGCAGAAGCGTTTTAGGTTTTATTTTCTAAACAAGCAAGTAAATCAAACAACTTGTCAACATGGGGCGGAGATCCACGTCATCCACCAAAAGTGGAAAATTTATGAACCCTACAGACCAAGCCAGAAAAGAAGCTCGGAAAAGAGAATTAAAGAAGAACAAAAAACAGCGCATGATGGTACGAGCTGCACTTTTAAAGATGAAGGATCCCAAACAAATTATCCAGGACATGGGAAAATTGGATGAAATGGATTTAACCCAGTGCAGCAGCCACAGTTAAATGAGAAAGTGCTGAAAGACAAGCGTAAAAAGCTACGTGAAACATTTGAACGTATTCTACGACTCTATGAGAAAGAGAATCCAGATATTTACAAAGAATTGAGAAAGCTAGAAGTAGAATATGAACAGAAGAGGGCTCAGCTTAGCCAATAGTTTGAGGCTGTCAAGAAGGCCCAGCATGTGGAAGTGGAGAGTAGTCCTCTGCCAGATATGCCACATGCTCCTTCCAACATCTTGATCCAGGACATTCCACTTCCTGGGGCCCAGCCACCCTCCATCCTTAAGAAGACTTCAGCCTATGGACCTCCAGCTCGGGCAGTTTCTATACTTCCTCTTCTTGGACATGGTGTTCCATGTTTGCCCCCTGGCAGGAAACCTCCAGGTCCTCCCCCGGGCCCACCTCCTCCTCAAGTCTTACAAATGTATGGCCGCAAAGTGGGCTTTGCCCTGGATCTTCCCACTCGTAGGCGAGATGAAGACATGTTATATAGTCCTGAACTTGCTCAGCGGGGTCATGACGATGATGTTTCTAGCACCAGTGAAGATGATGGCTATCCTGAAGACATGGACCAGGATAAGCATGAGGACCGTACTGAAGACAGCGACAGTGACAGATCAGATGGAGAAAGTGAAGGGGATGCATTTGTGCACCGTGATGACACGGAGAGAGAAAACAACGAAGAAGAGAAATCAGGTCTGAGTGTACGGCTTGCAGATATGCCTGGAAAATCTAGGAAGAAGAAGAAGAACATGAAGGAGCTGACTCCTCTCCAAGCCATGATGCTTCGAATGGCAGGTCAGGAAATCCCTGAGGAGGGATGCGAAGTCGAGGAATTTTCAGAGGACGATGATGAAGATTCGGATGATTCCGAAGCAGAAAAGCAATCACAGAAACAGCATAAGGAGGAATCTCTCTCTGATGGCATGTCTGCAGCTTCCCAGCAGCAAGCCCCTCCACAGCCTGTTCCTCCATCTCAGATACAAGCACCCCCCATCCAGGACCACCTCCGCTTGGACCGCCACCTGGACCACCTCTAGGCCTTCCTCCTGGACCACCTCCAGGAGCTCCTCCATTCCTGAGACAGCCTGGAATGCCAGGACTCCGAGGGCCTCTGCCCCGCCTTTTACCTCCAGGCCCACCACCCAGTCGACCCCCTGGCCCTCCTCCTGGCCCACCCCCAGGTCTGCCTCTTGACCCTCCTCCTCGGGGACCCCCACCACGGCTACCTCCCCCTGCACCTCCAGGTATCCCTCCACCCCGTCCTGGCATGATGTGCCCACCTCTGGTGCCTCCTCTCGGACCTGCCCCATCAGGGCTCTTCCCACCAGCTCCCTTACCCAACCCGGGGGTTCTGAGTGCTCCCCCCAACTTGATCCAGCGACCCAAGGCGGATGACACAAGCGCAGCCACCATCGAGAAGAAAGCCACGGCAACCATCAGTGCCAAGCCACAGATCACTAATCCCAAGGCAGAGATCACACGGTTTGTGCCGACCGCACTGCGGGTGTGTCAAGAGAATAAAGGGGCTGCTGCTGCTCCCCAGAGAAAGTCTGAGGATGATTCTGCTGTGCCTCTTGCCAAAACAGCACCCAAATCTGGCCCACCTGTTCCCGTGTCAATGCAGACTAAGGACGATGTCTATGAGGCTTTCATGAAAGAGATGGAAGGGCTGCTGTGACAGCTTTGGATGCTAGATCAGGCTTCTGTTCACATCAGTGGTTCATGGAGAAAGAGGCTCTTACTCAGCTTAGGTGGAAGAGTTGCTTTCACTGTCAGGGTATTTTTAATTTCATTTCAAGGAATATCTTAAAGTTTAGCCATGTTCAGAATTTACTGCATATAAAAGAGAGGGTATTTCATTCAAAATAAATTGGTTATTGAAGCAGTGCTGCTAATAACATCCATCCCCTTTCATATCACCATTTTCATCAGATTTCTTCCCCTGCTCCAATTCCTTGGAAACTTGTGATCAAGGGGAACTTTGTTATTTGTTTTGGCTCTCTTATTGTGTGCTGTGGCACTGGAGTAGAGATTTCTGGAAAAACCAGTTTATTTCACCTCCATCTTGCCTTTCATGTTTGAGTTATTTTTAATATTTTCTTGTAAATATTTTGTAATATTGTAGTGAAATGGATCACAATGTCATTTCCTAATTCAAAGTGATATATGTGGGAAGAAAATGTACAATTCTTTGATTAAAATTCCCACTGATCTAAAAAAAATTAAAAAAAAAATTAAAAAAAAAGTACTGAACATGGAACAACAGACTGGCTCCAGATAGGAAAAGGAGTACGTCAAGGCTGTATTTTGTCACCCTGCTTATTTAACTTCTATGCAGAGTACATCATGAGAAACGCTGGGCTAGATGAAGCACAAGCTGGAATCAAGATTGCCGGGAGAAATATCAATAATCTCAGATATGCAGATGACACCAGTCTTACGGCAGAAAGTGAAGAGGAACTAAAAGCCTCTTGAAAGTGAAAGAGGAGAGTGAAAAAGTTGGCTTAAAGCTCAACATTCAGAAAACTAAGATCATAGCATCTGGTCCCATCACTTCATGGTAAATAGTTGAGGAAACAGTGGAAACAGTGGCAGACTTTATTTTGGGGGCTCCAAAATCACTGTAGATGGTGACTGCAACCATGAAATAAAAAGACGCTTACTCATTGGCAGGAAAGTTATGACCTAGACAGAGCATATTTGAAACCTAGACAGCATATTAAAAAGCAGAGACATTACTTTGTCAACAAAGGTCTGTCTAGTCAAGGCTATGGTTTTTCCAGAGTCATGTATGGATGTATACATTTCTTTCATGTATAAAGAAAGCTGAGTGCCAAAGAACTGATGCTTTTGAACTGTGGTGCTAGAGAGAAGACCCTTGAGAGTCCCTAGAACTGCAAGGAGATCCAACCAGTCCATCCTAAATATAAGTCCTGAGTGTTCACTGCAAGGACTGATGTTGAAGCTGAAACTCCACTACTTCTGGCCACCTGATGCAAAGAGCTGACTCATTTGAAAAGACCCTGATGTGGGAAAGATTGAAGGCAGGAGAAGGGGACAACAGACGATGAGATGGTTGGATGGCATCACCAACTCAATGAACATGAGTTTGGGTAAACTCCGGGAGTTGGTGATGGACAGGGAGGCCTGGTGTGCTGCAGTCCATGGGGTCACAAAGAGTCAGACATGACTGAGCAACTGAACTGAACTGATGGTAATTCTATGTTTAAATTTTGAGGAAATTCATACTGGTTTCACAGCAGCTGCACTATTGGAGAAGCCAATGGCACCCCACTCCAGTACTCTTGCCTGGAGAATCCCAGGGATGGGAGAGCCTGGGGGCTGCTGTCTATGGGGTCGCACAGAGTCAGACACGACTGAAGCGACGCAGCAGCAGCAGCACTATTCTACATTCCCACTAACAGTGCATAAGGGTTCCAGTTTCTCCACATCCTTGCCAGCGATCACTACTTCTCGATGTTTTGTTTGTTTTTATTCTCGCTATTGTTTGTAATTGCCATTCTGCTGCTGCTGCTAAGTTGCTTCAGTCGTGTCTGACTCTGTGCGACCCCGTAGACGGCAGCCCACCAGGCTCCCCCGTCCCTGGGATTCTCCAGGCAAGAACACAGGAGTGGGGTGCCATTTCCTTCTCCAGTGCATGACAGTGAAAAGTGAAAGTGAAGTCACTCAGTCGTGTCCGACTCTTAGCAACTCCATGGACTGCCGCCTACCAGTCTCCTCCGTCCATCGGATTTTCCAGGCAAGAGTACTGGAGTGGGGTGCCGTTGCCTTCTCCCAATTGCCATTCTAGTGGATGTGAAATGGTATCACCTTGTGGTTTTAATTGGCATTTGTGCTGCCCCTCTTCACCCCAAATCAAAATTGGATCCCATTCCTTTGCCTGAGCCTCTTCTCTGGGGGCACCCTGCCCACGGGGCTTGTCTTGACCTGCTAGGGACCCAGGCCTTCTTTAGATGTCAGGCTACCCTGAAGGCCACATATAGCCCAAGGAATCCATGATTTTTTGAGCAGCACATCTGTCCTCTGCAGGTCAACTCCAGACACCAAATCCCAGTCTTCTCTCGGACAGCTTGGATCCGAGCCTCCTGCCAGATGTGGGAATACCCGACCAGCCTTCCCTGGACTTGTCTCACATGGATCCAGACGTCAGTCTAGAGGTGGAGGAGGGCTGGCAGCAGCCAAGCTTTCAGGGCTCAGCTTCTGAAGGGACGTGAGGACCAGCAGGTAGCACAGCTCCACAAGGCAGTACCCTCTGAGGCCGTTTCCAGCTGGGCTGTCATTATGCCATTTGGAGCTGAGACGGAAAACTTGGATGAATTTCCCCCATGCTCTGAGCCCACAGGAATTTATATTGGTCAGAAGTGATACATATGTACAGAGTCCTGTTTGGGGACACAGAGCCTTCCAGGGTATATTTTTGGTAAATTTGATGTATCCTTGATATGTAGTTGCTTAGAAACAGCAATTTGTAGAAGGTATACAGTGGCTCTATTTTCCAAACTGGCAAGAAGGAGTATATTTATGAGGACATAGCATATTTGAAATTGGAACTTGACCAAAACTGCTCAGAGGTATGACTTCCCTAGGAATGCATAACACACCAAGTTCACAGATAGAATGTGATATACAGTGATTGATTTCCCCATGGTCACAGATATGTGCTTAGGAATGAGCTTCTGTACAGAGCACGAATTGCCTTTTTAATTGTATTTCAACAACCCAAAGAATATATAAATCAACTCTCACTTACGCACAAAAAATCAAAATACTAGTAAAGCCAAACTCTTTCTTGACTATTATCCCCAATTCTAGCCCCATTTCAACATAAGCCTGATGTGTTGCCTTCTAGAGCCTTTCTATCTATTATGTAAATACATATATATATTTGTAAATATGCTGTTTTAAAAAACATAAATGGCATCATATTTTTATTACCCTCCCCAATGGCTCAGCAGTAGAGAATCTGCCTGCAGTGCAGAGACAGGTTCGATTCCTGGGTCGGGAAGATCCCCTAGAGGAGGAAACAGCAACACACTCCAGTATTCTTGTCTGGAGAATTTCATGAATAGAGGAGACTGGCAGGCCACAGTCCAAAGGGTCACAAAGAATCGGTCACGAATGAGCACACACACACACAGTGATTATTATTTTCAGTTAATATATACTAAGATTTTCCAAAGTTTGAACATATACTGATTTCTTACTATTCACTTATTATTTCTTACTTAATTTAATATCTTTTTCTTATTCTATTTTATGGCTACATATTACTCTATGACCTGGAGATACTGTGGTGGACTTAGTCCCTCTCCAGTGGCCATGCATTTAAGTTATCCCTAGCTATTCATTATTGTAAGCAATGCTGCGATGAAATGCTTAGTTCAGCTATGTAGAACATGGGCTTCCCTGGTAGCTCAGATGGCAAAGAATCCACCTGCAACGCAGGAGACCCATGTTTTTTCCTTCTTCATGCAGAGCGCATGTGAAAGTGTTTCTTTAAGACGAATGTTTAAAGGCGTTATCCAAAAAGGATGAAGAAATTTTCTAGACAACTTTCAAGTTGTCTTTTGGGAGTGTAGTTACCTTGATCTTGGCTGCAAATGGGGGCCCTTCTAAACGAAATTAGTAGTAAACCTATGGGAATCAGGCATTAAATATAAATGAGGTAAGCGAGCTGAGTGTAAGACAGTCAGGAGGGGGCATCTCTGCTGGTCCAGTGGGTAAGGATCCGCCTACCAATGCAGAGGATGGAGGTTCAATCCCTGGTCCGAGAGGATCCCACATGCCACCGGGTGACTAAGTCCACATGTGCCAGGACTACTAAATCCATGCTCCAGAGCCCACAAGCTGGCTTGTGAGATTTCAGTTCCTCAACCAGAAATTGAAGCCAGGTCCTCAGCAATGAGAGTGTAGAGTGCTAACCACTGGACTGCTAGGGAATTCTTGAACCTGGATTTTTTTTAATATAAAATCTTCAAGTTTTAAAATGTTCTCACCAATTCCATTAAAAAAAAAAAAGCACTGTGAAGGCAAAAATAGAACATAAAACCAACAACCCATGTCTGCAGACCAGATCCAGTGGTCTGTGGGTTTACTGCCTGCATCTGACCCCTAGAGTCCCATGGGGAATGGCTTCTCTGGACCCAGTTTTGACCAATGAGGAAGATCACTGGGTGCCTTAGCCTTGGCAGAGAGTGACTCCTCTTCAGGGAGCAGGGAGGAGTAGAGCTCTGCCCAGGGCTCAGAGGTCAGGGGAACAGTGCTCAAGCTGTTCAGGAAACACCACAGACTGGGGAGGAAGTTATCAGGAGCAGATTTCAACTCAGCCCAGAAAAATACCGCAGCAACAGACAGCTGTCTAGAGCCTCAAGAGGTGCTTCGGTACATAAAGAGTGTCCCCTGTGGAGAGAGGGCAAAGAGAGGCTGGCTGTCCATTCGAAGGGATATTGCAGGTGATTCTGGCTGAGATGGGGGCTGGACCAGAGGACAATTAAAGTTCTCTTTGGTCTTGAGATCACCATTTCAAGTTAGAGAGCTGCTTACTGAGACCTTACCGGGCGTGAGAGGAAGAGATAGGGTCTTAGGTTTGTAGAGCATCCAGCCAGTGCCACAAGGCTGTGCTGGCACTTTACAGACACCATTGAGTCCTGGCCTCCCAACAATCATTCGAGGCCAACATTGGTACATGCATGCTCAGTCCCTTCAGGTGTCCAACTCTTTAAAGTGCATGGACTGTAGCCTTCCAGGCTCTTCCGTGCATGGGATTCTCCAGGCAAGAATACTGGAGTGGGTTGCCATGCCTTCCTCCAGGGGATCTTCCCAACCCAGGGCTCGAACCTGTGTCTCCTGACTCTCCTAGATTGTAGGTGGGTTCCTTTCCCACTGAGCCACCTGGGAAGCCCAGGCTGACATTAACCTCCTCTTTCTTGCTGATGAAAAAGAATGAGACTTAGAATCTAAGTGGCTTGTCCAAGGTCTCCTGGCCAGCAAACTGGGGCCAGGGCTGCCACAGTGGTTCTTCTGGCTCAGGACTAAGTGCTCTTCCCACATGGCTCTCTATTTGACTTTTACCATGTTCAGTTCAGTTCAGTTGCTTAGTCGTGTCTGACTCTTTGCAACCCCATGAATTCCAGCACGCCAGGCCTCCCTGTCCATCACTAACTCCCAGAGTTCACTGAAACTCACTCCATCGAGTCGGTGATGCCATCCAGCCATCTCATCCTCTTCCCCTTCTCCTCCTGCCCCGAGTCCCTCCCAGCATCAGAGTCTTTTCCAATGAGTCAACTCTTCACATGAGGTGGCCAAGGTACTGGAGCTTCAGCTTTAGCATCATTCCTTCCAAAGAAATCGCAGGGCTGATCTCCTTTAGAGTAGACTGGTTGGATCTCCTTGCAGTCCAAGGGACTCTCAAGAGTCTTCTCCAGCACCACAGTTCAAAAGCATCAATTCTTCGGCACTCAGCTTTCTTCACAGTCCAACTCTCATATCCATACATGACCACTGGAAAAACCATAGCCTTGACTAGACGGACCTTTGCTGGCCAAGTTTAAAAGCATGATAACCAGCCACCCAAGGGCCCAGTGCGCTGATGCTTACAAAGCCCTTCTACATTCATTGTTGTGTGCTCCTGAGGAACACTGTTGAAATCCTTAGACTCACCCGCCTGCAACTCTGTTCTCCTGAAACTTTTGTTCCAGACTATCAGTCAGAAAAACCAGGAGAGTCTAACCTAACCCTACACTGGTGCCATTTATACTTCTGGGCCAGAGCAAAGATGGTCTAAAAATTGATTCTCAAATTCCCTTGCAGCATAGATCACAATTTTTTTCTTTTTCTAAAGAATTTTTTTTCCTTTAAAAAAGTTTAATTTGAATATAATTCTTTTACAATGTTGTATTAATTTCTGCTCTACAACATGGAGAATCAGATATATGTATGCATATATCCCTCCACCCCACCCCTGCCCAGGTCATCACTGAGTTCCACGCTGAGCTCCTGGTGCCACACAGCAGCTTCCCACCAGCTGCCTGTTTTATACATGGTAGTGTGCACATGTCAGTCACTCTTCAATCTGCCCCACCCTCTCCTCCTCTGGTGTCCACAGATCCGCTCTCTATGTCTGCATCTCTATTTCCACCCTGCAAATAGGTTCATCAGTACCACGTTTCTATATTCCATGTTAATATGCTATATTTGTTTTCTCTTTCCATTTACTTCACTCTGTATGACAGACTCTAGACTCAACCACATCACTACAAATGATTCAATTTCATTCCTTTTTATGGCTAAGTAATATATGGATCTGAGAGTTGGACTGTGAAGAAAGCTGAGCGCCAAAGAATTGATGCTTTTGAACTGTGGTGTTGGAGAAGACTCTTGAGAGTCCCTTGGATTGCGAGGAGATCCAACCAGTCCATCCTAAAGGAGATCAGTCCTGGGTGTTCTTTGGAAGGAATGATGCTAAAGCTGAAGCTCCAGTACTTCGGCCACCTCATGCAAAGAGTTGACTCATTGGAAAAGACTCTGATGCTGGGAGGGATTGTAGGCAGGAGGAGAAGGGGGCGACAGAGGATGAGATGGCTGGATGGTATCACTGACTTGATGGATGAGTTTGAGTGAACTCTGGGAGTTGGTGATGGACAGGGAGGCCTGGCATGCTGCAATTCATGGGGTCGCAAAGAGTTGGATACGACTGAGCGACTGAACTGAACTGAATACTCAAGTATTCTTGCCTGGGAAATCCCAGGGACAGAGGAGCCTGGCAGGCTACAGTCCATGCAATTGCAAAAGAGTCAACCACAACTTAGCAACTAAACAACAACAGCAATATTCCATTATATATATACCACATCTTCTTTATCCTTTCATTTGTCAATGGACATTTAGGTTACTCCCATGTCCTGGCTATTGTAAATAGTGCTGCAATGAACTTTGAGGTACATGTATCTTTTTGAATTATGGTTTTTTTCAATGCCCAGTATTGGATTGTTGGGTCATTTGGTAATTCTATTTTTAGGTTTTTAATGAATCTCCGTAAAATTTCAATATAATATAACAGTATAAATTTCAGGTGTGCAACATAATGATTTGATATTTGCTTACATTGTGACATAGACACGATTGACACAACTATTCTAGATAAATCCATCATCATATATGGATACAATTTTATTTATTTACTTGCCCTTGAAGTATAAAGGTGACAGTCATGATGTTAATTTTTAGCTTTAGGGAAACCTCTGCCTTCATTTTGAAGGCATTTTATTTCTGCAGGCAAAAGTACTCAATTCTCTGAAAGTGTATTTAGCTACAGGTAACAGATATGGACTTCCCAGATAACACTAGTGGTAAAGAATCCACCTGTCAATGCAGGAGACTTAGGAGGCTCAGGTTCAATCGCTGGGTTGGGAAGATCCCCTGGAGGAGGGCATGGCAACCCACTCCAGTATTCTTGCCTGGAGAATCCCATGGACAGAGGAGCCTAGAGGGCTAGAGTCTATAGGGTTGCAAAGAGTCAGACTAGATCGAAGCAACTTAGCAAAACAGAAATATAATCACAGAGGTTTAACAACCAGGAGGTCTCATGTCCTTAGCATATTAGGAAATCTAGAAACAGCAGCCTGGGATGGAGCAGTGAGCCTGTGATGCCATCGGGAATTCAGCCTGCTGTGCCATACCTAGCACCCAGCCCTCCTTCTCAGGCTCAAAGACACTGTAGCACTTCCAGGCCTTCGTCCTAGTTTCAGGCCAGCAGTGGAGGAGGATCAAAAGGCAAAAAGCATAAGCCAGTTGAGCCTGTTACTTTTATCAGGAAAGTAAACAATCGATTCCCTGGAAGTCCCACTCATTGGCCTCACTGGCCATCCTTTGTGCATAAGTATCTGAGAAATCCAGTGTGTTTTTGCTGGGCACATTGCTGCCCCTAATAGCTAGGGTTTCATTAGTCAGGAGACTGGGAGACTAGATGGATATTAGAAGGCATCCAGCATCATCTGCCATGTTGAATATGTCCCCCCCCCCCCAGATTATAGGCATCTGTTTATAAAATCTTTTTTGAAATTCAGCAATAATCCAGGGAAATATCAGTTTGAAAACTGAGGCAGTTCATGGGCTCAATCTGTCAAAAGCTACAGAATCCCCAGAATATGGCAGGATTAGGACTTCTGGACCTATCCTTCCAGTCCATTATCATGGGTTGTGGAGCAGAGGCTGAGAAGCTGAGAGATTTTTCTGGTGGCACTGGGTCCCTCGATGAAACTCCAGTACTTTGGCCACCTCATGCGAAGAGTTGACTCATTGGAAAAAACTCTGATGCTGGGAAGGATTGGGGGCAGGGGGAGAAAGGGATTACAGAGAATGAGATGGCTAGATGTCATCACCAACTAGATGGACATGAGTTTGCTTGAACTCCGGGAGTTGGTGATGGGCAGGGAGGCCTGGCATGCTGCGATTCATGGGGTCACAAAGAATTGGACACGACTGAATGACTGAACTGAACTGACCTGACCTCTGAGAAGGCGAGCATGGCAGGAGATTCATTTCAGTCACCAGTAGCCAATGATTTGATCATCACAAATGTACACAGTAGCTGCCATAAAAATCAAGAATTTCGGGAGTTTAGAATGCTTGGTGAATAAATAAAGGTGTTAGAAGGGTGGTACACCTGGAGTGGGCCTGCAGCTCTTTTCACCCACCTTGCTGTATGCATCTCTTCCATCTGTTCCTGAGTTGAATCCTTCAGCATAAACCAGTAATCTGGTTTGTAAACTGTTTTCCTGTGTTCTGTGAGCTGTTCAGCAAGCAGTTGAACCTAAGGAGGGAGTCGTGGGGACCTCTAATGTACGGTCTTTCAGAAGCATGGGTGACAAACTGGGCTGGAGATTGGCATCTGAAGTGGGGGTGCTCTTGAGGAACTCAGCCCTTCACCTGTGGGATCTGAATCTACCTCCAGGGAGATCGTTTTAGAATTGAGTTAAGGTATGGAATGCTGGCTGGTGTCCACAGAGAATGCCCTGGTGTGTGGGAAAACCCATACGTCTGGTGTCAGAAATGAAGTATTGGGAAAAACAGGAGAACCCAGAGCAATGTTGTTGTTGTTGTTGTTTTTTCTATTTTCAGGCTTCATCCGACTAGAAATGTCTCAGAAACAGATTTCTAAGAAAGTTACTTGCTGTGGGTGTTGTTTTTAATATTCATATACCACTTAGCACCATGTTAAGCGTATGTGAGTGTGTGTTAATCACTCAGTCATGTCTGACTCTGCGACCTCATGGATCTAGCCCACCAGGTTCCTCTATCTATGGGATTCTCCAGACAAGAATACTGGAGTGTGTTGCCTTTCTCTTCTCCAGGGGATCTTCCCAACTCAGGGATTGAACCCAGGTCTCCCACATTGAGGCCACCAAGGAAGCTTATAGCTATATATGTTAAGCATATAGTTGATCCTTAAGTTAAAATTGTTTGCTGGCTTTTGTTGAATCTTATTTAAGATAGTATTTAGATTATTCTATATGCACTCAGAGAATTAATTCAGGGATTCTCACTGGTATTGCTTTTGAAGCCAGGACAACCAATAATGATATTAAAATGGAGCCACAGTTTAATAAAGTAAATTTGTGGCTTCTGTGTAAAACTAAAAGCTAGCTAGAAAAAATACCTTCAAAGAAAAAAGAAATCTGTTTTCCTTGATCAAATGTTGTCAGCATGATGCAAAGAAGATGTCTATTTATGTGATGAAATTTAAGATCTAAAGTTCAAATGATTTTGTCTAATGAAGAACTGAGGAGGATGTGGCTATATTGAAAGGCAGTGGTTGTATGTATTGGTATGGCCAAAAAGTTTGGATTTTTGATTTTTTCCATAAGATCTTATGAATGATAAAAACCTGAATGAATGTTTTAGCTAAGACAGCAGCTTCAGGAAAACCAAGGAGAACACAGTAGAGATCATTATTGAAGAATATCTCAGTTTCCAAAGCATATAATTGTATGTGTTGTAGACTATTAGGTCTTCCCTGGTGACTCAGCTGGTAAAGAACCCACCTGCAATGCAGGAGACATAGGTTCCATCCGTGGGTCAGGAAGATCCCCTGGAGAAGGAAATGGCAACCCACTCCAGTATTTTGGCCTGGAGAATCCCATGTACAGAGAAGCCTGGCCGGCCATGTTCCTTAGGACAGCAAATAGTAGGACGCTACTGAACACTAGCACATGTGCGTGCACACAAACACACACACACACAGACACAGACTATTACGCATTTTGCAGATTATTGGACCCAACTGAATGTTTAAAGAGAGTTTAAATCTTGAGGAAATATTTCAACATACCTTTTTGCATACGTGTATTTGTGTGCAATTAAACCAGAGCCTTTTGTTTCAAAGTCATTATGTACTCTTTATTGAAAGTGTCTCTTTACTTGCTTCATAATAATTTTATGTCTTTTAAAAGTTGTTGTAAAAGATGCATTTAAAAGAGATAAAATTCCTGATTTCGTGTAGAAACAAATTCAAAATATCAGTTAAGAATGCAACAGATTAGCCATGAATATAGTGCTCATGTTGTATCCTGTTATGGCTTAAAATGTTCAGTGTTCTAAATTTTTTATTTCAATGTTTAAGAGATTGTTTTAAAAATATAAAAGAGGTTCTCATGTGGAATATAGCTTTCCAAAAACTCAAGTTATTTAAGATACGGACAGCTAGAATGTGTATATGAAATTAAGGCAGCTCGTGTTTAAAGCTGGAGAAGGAAATAGCCACTCACTCCAGTGTTCTTATTTGGGAGCACCCATGGACAGTAGATCCTGGAGGGCTGCAGGGCATGAGGTCACCAACTCAGACACAGCTTAGAAACTAAGCAAGAACAACAAAACGTGTCTTAAATAGCTTACACGTGTATTTCTCATTTATTTGACATATTCTGAAATATCATTGGTCTCTTGCTTTAAATCTTCTTTACTTTAAGTTATAATTTTATATTGACATTTTCCTGTTATTAGATTGCACACTCTTTTTGACTGTAGCATTGATGGCTTTCCTTACTCCTGGGTTTCCCATATTACCTTGTGTTAATGCTTATTATGCAGTAAATGTTTTATAAATGTTTGCTGAGGAATGATGGCAATGACCAAAGAAAATCCTTTTGTTCTCTGCCAAAAAAAAATAGGTAATAATATGACCTTCCAACATAAGTAAGTAATTGTGGCAAACAATTCTTGACAGAATCTTCTATTAAAAAGACATATGAAATAAATATGTTCACATATAGTTATGCTAATAAAATGCAGAAGTCCCTGACCTCTGCACAGTGTATTCAGTGTTCTTTTTGACGAACTCAATGTCAAAAAGTTTTTTTTCAGATTTCTGATGACGGCATGGGTAGTCATGAAGAGAAGATTTTTAGAAAGCAAGAAATATGGTTGGAGTGTGTTTAAAAAAATGTATACCACATAGTTTAAATATAAAATAATAGAACTCATAATTGTTTACTGGATACTGCATTATATGTCAGTGTTTCATTCTTTTAACATGTGTGTGCATTTCCATATATGAAAGGGCCCATGGAAACTTGTCCTAGCTCACATTTAAAATTGGCCCTGTTTTTCAAATAAAGAAAGTATGGAAGCTTTTTTAGATTTGTTTATGGTTTACAGAATATAAAATATCTCATTTCAAATACAGTTTAAATTTATTTATTTATTTTACCTTTTAAAAGTAATTTATTACTAGTTTAACCAAGCTACCAATAGTACAGGCACCAGCCTGGCACTCAGTGAACATTTGTTTACTAATGTAGATCATCTCTGAGATAGTGAGATTTAGCTTTTCTGGCTAGTGTTAAAATTACCCAACCTATTTAGAAAATTGAACTATAGCCATAACATACCTGACAGTTTAAATTTATATTAGCACATAGAGTACATGGTGGTTTCTAAAGTATCTTCCCCTAATTTTCAAATCTCTCTCTTTTTTTTTTTTTTTTGCCAGGCATTTCCTGGGAATGTCAACTCTGACAGTGTTGTCCGGCATGATTTACAGCACCCAGTCATCGCCCGCTACGTCCGCTTTGTGCCTCTGGATTGGAACGGAGAAGGCCACATTGGGCTCAGGATTGAGGTCTATGGCTGTTCTTACTGTAAGTACCATACTGCGGAAATTGGTGGTGGAGTTTTGCCATCTTCATTTAGTTGGTAATTTCATTATTTTGAATTATTTTAGTTGCTTTCTCTGACAGTGAATTGCCATGTATCTTTATGTAGAAATCATATAAAGTTGGTCATATGTTTTAAATATATATTTATATTTTTACACAAACATATAAGAATAAACTAAGAATACCTTAGGAGAGGATTTAGGAAATGATTATTGTTAAGTGTACTAACACAGCAAAGCTTATTAATAAAAATGCTTGAAGTCTTTTGAAGTATCTGAAAAGTAGAAACCTGTGCTTTTCTCCATCTTTCTGACTCTTTGGAATAGGTTTTGAAAGTAGTCTTAAGAATTTCCTTCTGGTTCTCTTCAATTTCACCTTTTGTTCTTTTGAAACCAACCACTGAATTTTGATGTCAATTATATTTTATATGTCTATAAGTTTTATTTGTTCCTTTTAAAAACTTACTTGGTTACCTGAAGAGTTTCTTTTCCTTTAGTTGTGTTTCTTCTTATCTTTTTGTATTTTTTTTTTTTTTAGTCATCACATCTATGTCTAATTATTTCAATGTATGAATTTTTAGGGATTGTCATTCTACTGTTTGTTTCAGCCAGTTTTGTTAGGGGTGCTTCTTTTCTCCTCCTCCTGTTCCTCCTTGTTTATTTTATATGTATAGGAGTATAGTTGCTTTACAGTGTTATCTTCTGCTGCATAGCACAGTGAATGAGCCATAGGTGCACACATATCCCCTCTGAAGTTGAATTTCCTTCCCATCTAGGTTACTACGGAGCATTGAGTGGAGTTCCTGTGCTGTACTTGTAGACCTTCATTTCTTCTTAACAGCCTTGTCTGTCTAGCCTTCTTGTCCTCATCTTTATGCTCACCCATCTTCTTGATTGTGACCTCAGTTTCTTCTAAACATTATCTGTGAAACTCCTTTCAGGCCCGAGGTTGATGGTAGCTGCTTCTGGAAAAGCTGGATCTTTGCTTATTTGCTTCTGTGAAGGCATTACTAACACACAATTACTGTAAAGACTACTTGAGGCTTTTTTAGGCTAGTGGGTAGTAACATTCAGTTGGCAAACACAGGATTTGCAGACACTGGCTTTATTTTTATTGTCGGCTGTGCTGTGTCGCTTGCAGGATCTTAGTTCTCTGACCAGGGACTGAACCCGTGTCCTTGACAGTACAAACGCCAAGTCCTAACCAGTGATCACCAGGGAATTCCTCCAGACACTAGCTTTAGAATATGAATTGTCTGGTAAAATGGTTCTCTCCTCCCAGGAAGCTTTTCTTCCTGTTCTAATTGGCTGGGAGAGGGGAGGCTGGATACACACAGCATAGGGAATTAGATTAACTTCAAGAAGGAATTTCCTACTAGACTATCCCCCACCATTGCCTACAGACCCATAACATCAAAAGCTTAACTGCAATCAGAAAATGCAAGTATCCTATTGGAAAACCTTTATTAAAAGTAACTAAACCTGGACTGGCGATTCGTTTCACTTATGATATCACACATGTTACACTGCCACTCTGCCAACCCATCCCTCATTAGAACTGATTCAAATGTATTCATTTTAATGGCTGAGTAATACTCCATAGTGTATATGTACCACTGTTGGTGGGAATGCAAACTAGTACAGCCACTATGGAGAACAGTGTGGAGATTCCTTAAAAAACTGGAAATAGAACTGCCTTATGACCCAGCAATCCCACTGCTGGGCATACACACCAAGGAAACCAGAATTGAAAGAGACATGTGTACCCCAATGTTCATCGCAGCACTGTTTATAATAGCCAGGACATGGAAGCAACCTAGATGTCCATCAGCAGATGAATGGATAAGAAAGCTGTGGTACATATACACAATGGAGTATTACTCAGCCATTAAAAAGAATGCATTTGAATCAGTTCTAATGAAGTGAATGAAACTGGAGTCCATTATACAGAGTGAGGTAAGCCAGAAAGAAAAACACCAATACAGTCTACTTACACACATATATGGAATTTAGAATGATGGTAATGATAAACCTGTACTCAAGACAGCAAAAGAGACACATGTATAGAACGGCCTCTTGGACTCTGTGGGAGAGAGAGAGGGTGGGATGAGTTGGCAGAGTGGCAGTGTAACATGTATGATATCATAAGTGAAACGAATCGCCAGTCTAGGTTCGATGCAGGATGCAGGATGCTTGGGACTGATGCACGGGGATAATCCAGAGAGAGGGTGTGGGCGGGAGGGGAGAGGTGGGGGTCGGGATTGGGAGTTCATGTACACTCGTGGCTGATTCATGTCAATGTACAGCAAAACGAATACAGTATTGTAAAGCAAAACAAACTAAAAAATAAAAATTAATTTTAAAAAAGTGAAAAAGTAACTAAACATTTGATAGTTTATAATAAGAACTATATGAAAATTTTACCTCTGTATGAATTTAGTAACTATAATGATGACCAAATCATATTTCTTGTGTGTGTGTTTAGTCCTTCAATTCTGTCAGACTCTGCAAGAATACTGGAGTGGATTGCCATTTCCTCCTCCAGGGGCTCTTCCCAACCCAGGGATTGAACCTGGGTCTTCTGCCTTGAGGTGGATTCTTTACCACTGACCTACCTGGGAAGATTAGGGAAGAACAGAACTCAGGGTTCACACTTATTCTAGCTGTCAGCATCGAGATGGGAGGACTAAAAAATATGTGATATTTTTGTCTCCATGACATATTTTCTAAGAAACATGTTCAGCTTTCAACAAATGAAAAAGAAGTAATAGTCTCCATGAAAACATGCTATGTATAATCTATTTTATTAATAATTACTTAGCAATTTTCATGGATCATGAAATATGCTCAGTGTTAGTGGTATCACAGTGAATAAGATAAACATGGTATGAGAGACAAAAGAAGCAATTGATCCAGTAGTGGTATCCACTGAGATACATCACGAGAAAGACTGGGCTGTAATTAGTACAAGCTGGAATCAAGATTGCTGGGAGAAATATCAGTCACCTCAGATATGCAGATGATACCACCATTATGGCAGAGAGTGAAGAGGAACTAAAAAGCCTCTTTATGAAAGTGAAAGAGGAAAGTGGAAAAGTTGGCTTAAAGCTCAACATTCAGATCTTTGGCCCATTTTTTGATTGGGTCATTTATTTTTCTGGAATTGAGCTGCATAAGCTGCTTGTATATTTTTGAGATTAGTTGTTTATCAGTTGCTTCATTTGCTATTACTTTCTCCCAATCAGAAGGCTGTCTTTTACCTTGCTTATAGTTTCCTTTGTTGTGCAGATGCTTTTAATTTTAATTAGATCCCATTTGTTTATTTTTGCTTTCATTTCCAGTATTCTGAGAGGTGGATCATAGAGGATCCTGCTGTGATTTATGTCAGAGAGTGTTTTGCCTATGTTCTCCTCTAAGAGTTTTATAGTTTCTTGTCTTACGTTTAGATCTTTAATCCATTTTGAGTTTATTTTTGCATATGGTGTTAGAAAGTGATCTAGTTTCATTCTTTTACAAGCGGTTGACCAGTTTTACCAGTACCACTTGTTAAAGAGATTCTTTAATCCACCGTACATTCAGAAAACTAAGATCATGGCATCTGGTCCCATCACTTCATGGCAAATAGATGGCAAAACAGTGACAGACTTTATTTTGAGGGGCTCCAAAAATCACAGCAAATGGTGAATGCAGCCATGACATTAAAAAATGCTTACTCCTTGGAAGGAAAGTTATGACCAACCTAGACTAGCATATTGAAAAGCAGAGACATTACTTTGCCAACAATGGTCCATCTAGTCAGGGCTATGGTTTTTCCAGTGCTCATGTATGGCTATGAGAGTTGGACTATAAGGAAAGCTGAGCACCAAAGAATTGATGCTTTTGAACTGTGGTGTTGGAAAAGACGGTTAAGAGTCCCTTGGACTGCAAGGAGATCCAACCAGTCCATCCTAAAGGAAATCAGTCCTGGATGTTCATTGGAAGGCCTAATTCTGAAGCTGAGACTCCAATATTTTGGCCACCTGATGCGAAGAGCTGACTCAATTGAAAAGACTCTGATGCTGGGAAAGACTAAAGGCAGGAATAGAAGGGGATGAGAGAGGATGAGATGGCTGGATGGCATCACTAACTCAATGGACATGAATTTGAGTAAACTTTGGGAGTTGGTGATAGACAGGGAGGCCTGGCATGCTGCAGTCCATGGGGTCACAAAGAGTCGGACACGACTGAGCGATTCATCTGACTGAGTATCTATTAGGCTACAAACTATGAGGGTTAATTTTGCCCCAAGACACACAGCCTGAGTGCTCGAGCTGACAGGGAAACCAGACATCCTGGTGGTACAACCAGAGCTCACTACCACTGCTATTTTCCTATTCCTAAATTCTAACAGAAACTCCATGGGATGTTCATCACCTCAATAAGTGAATTGTATTGACACCCCAGAAGCAGCCATCAAGCTTTCTCTGAGTTCAGTTCAGTTCAGTCGCTCAGTCGTGTCTGACTTTGCAACCCCATGAATGAACTCCATACCCTTGACTAGACGGACCTTTGTTGGCAAAGTAATGTCTCTGCTTTTCAATACGCTAGTCTAGGTTGGTCATAACTTTCCTTCCAAGGAGTAAGCATCTTTTAATGTCATGGCTGCAATCACTATCTGCAGTGATTTTGGAGCCCACCAAAAGAAAGTCTGACACTGTTTCCCCATCTATTTGCCATGAAGTGATGGGACCAGATGCCGTGATCTTAGTTTTCTGAATCTTGAGCTTTAAGCCAACTTTTTCACTCTCCTCTTTCATCAAGAGGCTTTTTAGTTCCTCTTCACTTTCTGTCATAAGGGTGGTATCATCTGCATATCTGAGGTTATTGATATATCTCCTGGCAATCTTGATTCCAACTTGTGCTTCTTCCAACCCAGAGTTTCTCTTGCTGTACTCTGCATATAATTTAAATAAGCAGAGTGACAATATATAGCCTTGACATACTCCTTTCCTATTTTGAACCAGTCTAAGTTACTACTACTTAAATTCACCTGATTTTTATTCCCATATATTAAGGTTGTGTTTTTTTGTCTTTTTTAAAAATTTTAAATTCTTATACAAATGAAATGATAAAATACACATTATTTCCCCTCTGACTTCTTTAGTTCAAAATAATATTTGTGAAAAATTACCCATTTTGTTATTTGAAGTATTTGTTTATTTTCCTGAATAATATTATTTTGTTGTATGCTTATTCTACAATTATGTATTCATTTCATGTTGATAAACATTGAGTTGTTTCCAGTTTTTGGCTATTTCATAGAATTGCTATAAACATTTTTCATGGTATAGAGCTGCTGCTGCTGCTGCTAAGTCACTTCATTCATGCCCGACTCTGTGCAGCCCCATAGACGGCAGCCCACTAGGCTCCCCCATCCCTGGGATTCTCCAGGCAAGAACATGGGAGCGGGTTGCCATTTCCTTCTCCAATGCATGAAAGTGAAAAGTGAAAGTGAAGTCTTTCAGTCGTGTCTGACTCTTAGCAACCCCATGGACTTCAGCCTACCAGGCTCCTCCGTCCATGGGATTTTTCCAGGCAAGAGTACTGGAGTGGGGTGCCATTGGCTCTCCGGGTATAGAACTAGCAAGGGTTAATACCAAATTAGGATATACAGCATTTTCCTAAAGCAGTTGGATCAATTTAGACTCTCAAAACCAAAGTACTAGAGTTGCTAGTTATACCACAACTCCACCATTTAGAAATGAATGTTTGAAAGTTTTAGCTGTTGTGGTGCATGTTCATTATATGAAGGTTAGTTTTAATGAGCATTTTTCAAGTTTTTAAAGGGGTTATCATTACCGGTAGTTTGTATACCCTCTTTTTTGAAGGAATTGTTGAGAACCATGCCCGTACTTCTGTTGCATTGTCTTTTATTTGTCTGAGTAATTTTTAAAACCAACCCTGCCTTTTTTTTTTTTCTTCCTCATTATGCTATATAGACATGCATCTTACTTTTGAGATGGCTTTCTTTGAAAATAGCCATTTTAAAACCAATGCCGTCAATGAAGGTACTTTCGAATCCACAGTAAATGGCAAAAGCAGTGTGCCAAAGGTCATATAGTTCATTGACTCAAATGTGATTTAAAATGTGACAGTGTGTTCTGTAATCATTTCAAGTAGCTTTGTAAAAAGTTGAGCGAGTGCTCTCATGAGGTTTTCCATCAAGCCTGGTACTTGGAAATCACAAGATGAGAAGGAAACCTACTTGAAGCTAAATAGGAAGCTTGGCTTTCCTAGTATATAAACCTCTCTGGAGGAAAAAATCCTACCCTTTGGGAAACGGATTAATATTTATGCCAATAGATACCAGTGAAGTAAATGATAAATTGATCACATAAAGTAAGATAAAACTTCATACCAAGTTGTAAATGTTCTAAATCTTCTCCGAACACAGCCACTTGTGATTATTGAGCACTTAAAATGTAGCTAAGACACTTGAGAACTAAGCTTTGTTTAACTTCCATTGATTTGAATTTGAGATTAACTGGCATGACCATTGGCTACCATATTGGATGGTACAGATCATAAGAACCTAAGCAACTACTTCTTATTTTCCTCCTGTGTCCTTTTATAATCTAATCAGCCTGTAATATTTATTTCTAATGGCAATCTGTAATTTTTTTCCTAGTTGGAAAATGATACTTTAATCATCATGGGAACTGTCTCTACTATCAAAACTTTGATGACTAGTCATTCCTCTGTTGCTGTTGTTATGTAACTGCTCAATTGTGTCCTACTCTTTTGCAACCCCATGGTGGACTGTAGCTCTCCAGGCACCTCTGTTCATGGGATTTCCAAGAAAGAAAACTGGAGTGGGTTGCCATTTCCTTCTCCAAGTTATTCTTCTAATCAGTTGATTTTTCTAACTAATATCCAGCTCCCATTATTTCTCATACATGTATGTATGAAGAATGTAAAATATACTTAAGTCTTTTCCAAGAAAAAATACATGTCTGTAATAAGAAAATGATGTGTTAAACATATTTTTTAATGGAAGTGTTTCCAAGGTTACTGTGTTATCAATTTACCTGTATTGGAATTCAGACTAGAGTGGACCCTTAGATGGCTTTCTGTTTCATTTTTTTTTCATTTATTGGACCACTGATTTGTCTCAAGGGCTTTGTTTAAGGTTTCAGTGATAGGGGAATTGTGGATCTTTGAGAGGGAAGATTTCAATCAGAAACACTCATATTTTGCCCTTTTAAGCAAAAAGCAAAGGAGAAAAGGAAAAATATAAGCATCTGAATGCAGAGTTCCAAAGAATAGCAAGAAGAGATAAGAAAGCCTTCTTCAGCAATCAATGAAAGAAATAGAGGAAAAGAACAGAATGGGAAAGACTAGAGATCTCTTCAAGAAAATTAGAGATACCAAGAGAACATTTCATGCAAGGATGGGCTCGATAAAGGACAGAAATGGTCTGGACCTAACAGAAGCAGAAGATATTAAGAAGAGGTGGCAAGAATACACGGAAGAACTGTACAAAAAAGATCTTCATGACCCAGATAATCATGATGATGTGTTGACTAATCTAGAGCCAGACATCTTGGAATGTGAAGTCAAGTGGGCCTTAGAAAGCATCACTACGAACAAAGCTAGTGGAGGTGATGGAATTCC
>SJXQ01005884.1:0-19943 GCA_006408695.1 Aepyceros melampus | reverse complement strand
TCAACCCTGGGATTTCTTTGGAAGGAATGATGCTAAAACTGAAGCTCCAGTACTTTGGGCACCTCATGCGAAGAGTTGACTCATTGGAAAAGACCCTGATGCTGGGAGGGATTGGGGGCAGGAGGAGAAGGGGACGACCGAGGATGAGATGGCTGGATGGCATCACAGACTCAATGGACGTGAGTCTGAGTGAACTCCGGGAGTTTGTGATGGACAGGGAGGCCTGGCGTGCTGCAATTCATGGGGTCGCAAAGAGTCGGACACGACTGCGCGACTGAACTGACTAAAAATAGTAGTCCTGCCAGGGTCCAGCAAGAGGAAACTAGGCTTGCATTACTCCCATGGCAAAGGAATGATTTTTCTCATCTTCTAAGAAATCCCTTTTGAGCTTATTTTTGTGTATGGTGTTAGAAAGTGTTCTAGTTTCATTGTTTTACAAGTGGTTGACCAGTGTTCCCAGCACCGCTTATTAAAGAGATTGTCTTTAATCCATTGTATATTCTTGCCTCCTTTGTCAAAGATAAGGTATCCATAAGTGTGTGGATTTATCTCTGGGCCTTCTATTTCTAACACCATACACAAAAATAAATTGAAAATGGATTAAAGATCTAAACGTAAGACCAGAAACTATAAAACTTCTAGAGGAGAACATAGGCAAAACACTCTCTGACATACATCACAGCAGGATCCTCTATGACCCACCTCCCAGAATACTGGAAATAAAAGAAAAAAATAAACAAATGGGACCTAATTATACTTAAAAGCTTCTGTACAACAAAGGAAACTATAAGCAAGGCAAAAAGACATTTTCTCAGAATAGGAGAAAATAATAGCAAATGAAGCAACTGACAAACAACAAATCTCAAAGATATACAAGCAACTCCTACAGCTCAATTCCAGAAAAATAAACGACCCAATCAAAAAATGGGCCAAAGAACTAAATAGACATTTCTCCAAAGAAGACATACAGATGGCTAACAAACACATGAAAAGATGCTCAACATCACTCATTATCAGAGAAATGCAAATCAAAACCACATTGAGGTACCATTTCACGCCAGTCAGAATGGCTGTGATCCAAAAGTCTACAAGCAATAAATGCTGGAGAGAGTGTGGAGAAAAGGGAACCCTTTTACACTGTTGGTGGCAATGCAAACTAGTACAGCCACTATGAAGAATAGTGTGGAGATTTCTTAAAAAAAAAAAAAAAACCTGAAAATAGAACTGCATTGTGATCCAGCAATCCCACTGCTGGGTATACACACTGAGGAAACCAGAATTGAAAGAGACACATGTACCCCAATGTTCAGCACAGCACTGTTTAGAATAGCCAGGACATGGAAGCAACCTAGATGCCCATCAACAGATTAATGGATAAGCAAGCTGTGGTACATATACACAATGGAGTATTACTCAGCCATTAAAAAGAATACCTTTCAATCAGTTCTAATGAGGTGGATGAAACTGGAGCCGATTATACAGAATGAAGTAAGCCAGAAAGAAAAACACTGATATAGTATACTAACACATATATATGGAATTTAGAAAGATGGTAATAATAACCCTGTATGCGAGACAGCAAAAGAGACACAGATGTATAGAACAGTCTTTTGGACTCTGAGGGAGAGGGAGAGGGAAAGGGTGGGATGATTTGGAAGAATGGCATTGAAACCTGTATAATATTATATAAGAAACGAATCGCCAATCCAGGTTCGATGCATGATACTGCATGCTTGGGGCTGGTGCACTGGGATGACCCAGAGGGATGGTTCGTGGAGGGAGGTAGGAGGAGGATTCAGGATGGGGAACACGTGTATACCTGTGGTGGATTCATGTTGATGTATGGCAAAACCAATACAGTATTGTAATTAACCTCCAATTAAAATAAATAAACCTATATTTAAAAAAAAGAAATCCATTAGGGGATTTGTCTGAGATCTGTCTTATACCTGCAGGTTAGGGAATGGGGTTGTTCTTTTCCTTCAAAGTTTGCAGAAGAACTAGAGAAGAGGAAACATCAATAGATTGCTGCTTCTGTGGGAGTGTATACCTATTTTAATTCCTGTTGTATTTGTCAACTTTCTTCTCTGCAGTCTTTCCACAATCACTCTGTCATCTGAAAAATTAGGTACTTCTTAAGGTTGAAAGTAAGAAGTTCACTCTATTCCAGGTGAAGGAAGTTTAGTTCCAGGCCACTGCTTTTGAGCCTCTAGGACCTCTGCTGTTTTTGTTTCCTGACTTGTCTTGATGATAGTATGTATTCCAACTTCAGTGAATTTAGATTCATTTTAAATCATTCTGCTCCCTCTACATTTGGTTTCCCCTCAAATTTAGTTGAAACAAGTGCATGGTGTTATTTTAAAAACTTAATGATATTCCTCATGTCTTCTGACTCAGTAAGCTTGCTCCCCAAACACTGATGCTAATCTTCTTACTCTGTACCGAAGGGACTGCATGAAGCAGAAGGGAGAGGTCTCAGTCTAATAACTTTTAAAAATCAGTTATGGCTGAAACACTCAAACATTCATCTTACAAAAGCCCTGCATGGTGTATTGATTAAAGTGGTGAGCATTTTTTACAGCACATACTGAATTAGCTTTTAACCAGAGTCTCCATAAAAGTAAGGTAGCACCTTGGCAAATCACGGTACACAAAAATCAAGTTAATTTTTATATATGCATTCAGTTTGGATGAATAACTGATAAAGCCTGTAAATATTTCCCAATGCAAATCCAGGTGGAAAATAAGTGTCAGAGGGGGAGGAAGGCATATGAAGAGATGCCAAGTACAGTAGGAGGAGGACGGTGTTTTGTCTTCTTCATGCTGTGCTGATGGGAATATCCTCTTCTTGGGACCACAGTCTATTCCCCTCGAGCCCTAGCAGCCTAGACAGGCCATGCTGCCATGTGTGTGTATGTTAGGTTCCAAGGGCTGTTGTAAAATGGTACTATAAACTGTAACTACAACAGAAATTTATTCTCTCATGCTTCCGGGGACCTAAGTCTGGAATTAAGTGTTAGCATAGTTGTTTCTGTCTGGAGACTCAGAGGGAGTAACTGACCCATACCTCTCCTCTAGCATCTGGTGGTGGTGGTGGTGTTTAGTAGCTCAGTTGTGTCCAACTCTTTGCGACCCCATGGACTGCCACACGCCAGGCTTCCCTGTCCATCACCAACTCCCAGAGCCTGCTCAAACTCACGTCCATTGAGCCAGTGATGCCATCCAACCATCTCATCCTCTGTTGTCCCTTTCTTCTTCTGCCTTCAGTCTTTCCCAGCATCAGAGTCTTTTTCCGATGAGTTGGCTCTTCGCATCAGGTGGCCAAAGTATTGGAGCTTCAGTGTAAGCATCAGTCTCCTAGCGTCTGTGGGTTGTCAGCAGTTCTTGGTGTTCTGTGACCTGTTGCTGCTTCATTCCAATGCCTGCCTCTGTCTTCACGCAGCTGTCTTCCCTCTGTGTGCCTGTCTCTATCTTCACATGGGTGTCGTATCTCTATCTACTTATATCTCGGTATCTTTACATGGCTGTCTTGCCTCTGTGTGTCTTGTCTCTGTACCTTCACATGACCGTCTTCCCTCTGTATTTCTCTCTCTGTGTCTTCACTTGGGTGTCTTACAAGGACATCAGTCGTTGGAGTCACCCTTACCCAATATGACTGCATCCTGAAGGAACTGATTACCTCTGCAAAGACCCTATTTCCAAGTGAGGACACATTTTGATTTTCTTGGTGGTTATGTGTTTGGGAGAAATGTAATTCAACCCAGTGCAGTATTTATTCAGTAAGATAAGTAAGAATTTCCATGAAGATCAGTGTAGTTGGGCAGAGAAATAAGAAATACATCTGAATGTCAAGCCATGTTTTCCTGTTTACGTTAGATGTTTCATTTTGCATAATACTTGTATTATGTTTTGTGTTCATCACACACATATACATACATACACATGCACTCATGAAGTTTAAATTTTGGGAATCAATGTATCATCACACAGAGTCATCTATCTCATTAGCATTTGTTGAATTCTATTTGTAAAGCCTCTAATTTAAAATCTAAAATGCAAATCAGATCCTATCACACCGCTGCTTAAAGCACTTTATGAGCCGACCTATAAAGTCTAAGTTGTTAGCTTGAAATACAGTGCTCTTCCTGTGACCTCTGCTGCTACAGCGTGTCATTTCCATGTTGTACTCTATGCTCCGCTATACAAACTGTCCTTTTTTCTGAGTATCTGACCTGCTTCTGTAATTTGCATTCACTCAAAGTATCCTCCCTCTCCATCATTCTCCTGATCAATTTATCTTATCCTCCAAGGTTCAATTGAGATGTGATTTCCAACAAGATTTCTCTGAATTTCCATAATGAATCACATCATTTTTTTTTAACACAGTCTATTATACTATATTAGGTTGGTGCAAATGTATTTGTGATTTCAGAGCATGAATTTTAAATCATTATATTGTCATTTAGGTGCTCAGTTGTGTCCAACTCTTTGCAACACCATGGATTGCAGCATGGTAAGCTTCTTGGTCCTTCACTATCTCCAGGAGTTTGCTCAGACTCATGTCCATGGAGTAGGTGATGCCGTCCAACCAGCTCATCTTATGTTGTCCCCTTCTCCTCCTGTCCTCCATCTTTCCCAGAATCAGGGTCTTTTCCACTGAGATAGTTCTTTGCATCAGATCATTATAACTAGGTTCTAACATATCTTTGGGAAGATCCCCTGGAGAAGGAAATGGCAACCCACTCCAGTACTTTTGCCTGGAAAATTCCATGGACTGAGGAGCCTGGTAGGCTACAGTCCATGGGATCGCAAAGAGTCGGACACAACTAAGCAACTTCAGTTTCAGTTTCAACGTATGTTTATCAAACAAAATAGGAACCGTTACAATCAACACATTTCTGCCAATGAGAAATAAGTTTGTTTGTTCTTGTAGTGTAAAAAATCTGTGCTTTGGGGTTTGACAAACTCTTGGAAAACATTTTCTGGTACCTGCTGGTTGTGGAAGGATTTTCCCTGCAAAAAATTGTCAAGACAGCTTGAAGAAGTGGTAGTCAGATGCAGAGGGCAGGTGAATATGGCAGATGAGGCCAAACCCTGTAGCCTAGTTCGTTCAACTTTTGAAGCATTGCTTGTGCGATATGCAGTCAGGCACTGTTGTGGAGAAGACTTGGGTCCTTTCTACTGAACAAATGCTGGCTGCAGGCATTGCAGTTTTTGGTGCATTTCATCAATCTGCTGAGCATACTTCGCAGATACAATGGTTTCACTGGGATTCAGAAAGCCGTGGTGGATCAGACAGGCAACAAACCACCAAACAGTGACTGTGACCTTGTTTTAGTGCGAGTTTGGCTTTGGGAATTGCTCTGCAGCTTCTCAGTCCAACCACTGAGCTAGTTGTTGCCGGTTGTTGTATAAAATCCACTTTTTGTCACATGTCACAATCCAGTCAAGAAATGGTTCATTGTTATTGGATAGAATAAGAGAAGATATTTCAAAAGGACATTTTTTTTTTCCTTTGGTGAGCTCAGGAGGTACCCATTTATCGAGTTTTCTCACCTTTTCAATTTGCTTTAAATGCCAAACCACCACAGAATGATTGATGTTGAGTTCTTTGGCAAATTCTCGTGTAGTCATAAGAGGATCAGCTTCAATGAGCCTCTCGTTTCGTTGTTGTTGACTTTCAGGGGCTGGCCACTGTGCTTCTCATCTTCAAGGCGCTTGTCTCCTGTGCAACACTTCTTGAATCACCATTGCACTATATGTTCATTAACAGTTCCTGGGCCAAATGAATTGTTGATGTTTTGAGTTTTCTCTGCTACTTTACAACCCATTTTTGAACTCAAATTAAAAAATCACTCAAATTTGCTTTTTGTTTAACACCATTTCCCTAGTCTAAATAAATGTATAATACACAGCAAGTAATGTCATTAATTAAAAAAAAAGCAAGAAATGAGCATTAAAATGCTGTACAACATAAATATGTTTATTTAAGAATGTATTCCTTTATCAACTGGCAAAGTTCAGCAATGCAAAACTGCACTTACTTTTGCACCAACCTAATAAATATTTCTGGTATTTATTTATCAAATATTTGATATTTGTCAGAACATTCCAAAATATAGCAGACTGTAAGATATTGGAGGGAGAGGGCAGAGAGTCATTTTAGCTGTCATTTGCATTCCACTAATTAGCACATTCCCAGCACACAATTTATGTTTGCTGAACTGAACTAATGTCTGATCCAAATGATACAGACCTAATTTATTCCCTCAGTGAAAATTGATTACTGTTTGATGGTGTATAGATTCATTGGTTGAGCAGAGTATGATTCTGTTATATCCATCATATTCTTTATATCCATCATATTGAATGGTGCTCCAGGGGCCAACAGAATGTTGAAATAATTGCTAAATTGAATGTCTTAATAGATGTACCAAAACAGTCTTAAAAACTCAGTATTTCAGTATTTCTTTCTCTAAACATTTCTAGACTTTGTTTTATTTCTATTTAAAGTTATCTTAAAGCACAATTTCATGAGATTGTGCTTCATGCATTAGAAATATGAATAGTTTAGCATCAGAAGGAAGAATATCACACTCATTAATTTACTTGAATTTTATATCGAGTAATGTGTCGGTTCAGTTCAGTCGCTCAGTCGTGTCCGACTCTTTGCGACCTCATGAATCGCAGCACGCCAGGCCTCCCTGTCCATCACCAACTCCCGGAGTTCACTCAGACTCGTGTCCATCGAGTCAGTGATGCCATCCAGCCATCTCATCCTCGGTCATCCCCTTCTTCTCCTGCCCTCAATCCCTCCCAGCATCATAGTCTTTTTCCAATGAGTCAGCTCTTCACATGAGGTGGCCAAAGTACTGGAGTTTCAGCTTTAGCATCATTCCTTCCAAAGAATGAAAGTAAATTAATAAAGTGTTAGTCGCTCAGTGGTACCTGACTCTTTGCAACCCCATGGACTACAGACTACCTGGGTCCTCTGTTCATCGAATTTTCCAGGCAAGGATACTGGAGTGGTTTGCCATTTCCTTCTCCAGAAATATAAACATAGATTTAATAGGGACTCCATTGACTTCCCAGTGGTTAAGACTTGGCCTTACAAGGCAGGAGTGCAGGTTCCACCCACAAGGCTAAAAGATCAAACAGAAGTACTGTAACAAATTAAATAAAAACTTTTAAAATGTTCCACATCAAAAAAATCTCTTAGAAATAGATTTAATAGCTATCAAAATCAAGTTCCACATAGTAAAGAGATAATTTAAATTGTCATGAAAATATATTACATATGCAAGGACCTGCTGTCATCTTTAACTTGTGTGCAACTAGTTAAAAATAAATGCATTTGCTGTGTATAACCTGATTTGTCTTGTTATTAAGAGAAATGAAATTAGTGTTATTCCATTCTTTAAAAAGTAGGTTGTATTTCAAACTGGAATTGAGATACTTTGAAATAGACTGTATATATGTAATTGTGGGTCTGGACATGAATTTGAGCAAACTCTGAGAGATAGTAGAGAATTGAGGAGGCTGGAATGCTGCAGTCCATGGGGTTGCAAAGAGTTGGACACAGCTTAGCAACTCAGTAACAGCTGTGGGTCACCTCGCTGGTGATAATATCACTACTGACCATTCTTGCAGCTGTCTGATACTTGCTGAGTTGGTGAAAATGTACTGGATCATTTGTGTCATGGTCTTTACTTTTTTAACAATCTAAAAGTATAGATATAAAACATAACAAGGTATCATCATTTTATGTAGTAAAAAGTCAGGTTCTTAGTCTCATTTGTAGGTTGACATTTGAGGGTGACATTTGCATTGGAAGGAAATTTACCACATGAAAAACAAAGAAATGCATTCTCATTTTTTATGTCTATGGAGATACACGCTTTCAGCATTTAATTAATTTTTCCAGTGTAATTTATTTACTTGCAAGATACTGTTGGATCTGTTCAATGAGAAGACGTAGCAAGTGTAGCATTTTACTCTAAGTACAAGGCAGTCACAAATGACAGCTAGTTCATATTTAGGAAAAATATTTAGTAAGTCGCTGGTTTAGAAACAGATATTCCTTGTATTGCTTACTGCCGGGGGCCAGCGTGAGGAACTCCGCCCATGGCAAAGGTCATGAGGAAGGAGGCTTGGCATACGCAAAGGCATGATCAAGCCTCAGGAAACCCTCTGTTCCCGAGCATCTACCCCCAAAACTAGAGTCTGTTTTATGCTCTCACCCACACCTCTGACTTTACGGGGGACTCTCCCCCATAACCATTTCTCTCGGAGAAGGAGCAACTTGGAGCTCCAATTGATAAAATTCCTGGGCTTGACAAGAGTATTTCAGCTTACGAACTCCTCTGAAGGTTATCTAGCTGCCTGTGTAGGTTCACCGGCCAAATGTGATTGTTTACAGCCTCCCAACAGCGAAGGGCACGAGATGTTTTAGACTTACTAAAGGCAGATTCTTTTAGGAAGTTAGAATTTATTAGTATAGTGGGTTGATTAGGAATTGTATTGGTGAAGGGTTTTTCATTTGTTGTGCCAATAATTGCTTTTAATTCCCTGCCCTGGGTGTGATAGGGGTGTCTCGGGTCAAACCTCTCTGCTGGCAAGCTAGCTTGTGTGATAGGATTATCCGTACTCCTGCCGCTACGGAGCACATGATTGTTTGCTGCCTCTCAACCATAAACAGCACAGAGAGTTTGGGGTATTTTGAAGGTCTTGGTTAGCATGGGGCTTTTCTCATCATTGAGTCAATGATTGCCGCGAGGCCTCCACGTCCTTAGGCACCTGGGAATATATTAATCAATGTATTTGGAATATAGAAAAAGAAATATAGTAGTTTTGATGTTAGCAATACTAGATTTGTTGAGTTAATGAATTTTCTTCTTTGTTATAGATCACTGTACTTTGTTATAAATTACTGTGTCCTTGCTATGTAAAAATGTAACTTTATCATTATCTTAAAACTAAATAGATCTTAAGGGGAACATTGGTGAAAGGATTTCACTTGTTGGGCTGATGTTTTGTTGCTAAATCTTTATATTCCCTGCCCTTATAATGAATATAACTAGCATATAAGAGAAATAAGTATGAACCTTTCAGATGAATCATGTTAACCTTGGGTTAGATAAATTCCTTTCTTGATTGGAACTCACCCTATAGGAATGTAACTTTATCTGGAGGGTAGTGCCTGGTTTAAGAAAAAAACACCCTTGGAAAAAATGAGTTTTTTGGTTATCAGAAAGAGAGGGTCATGAAGTGTCAGCAGGCCTTATGGCCAGAAGATGATGTGAAACCCCTAAGACCTTTTTTGTATGTAAAGCACCCGATTTTGATAAAGGTCAGGACTGCTGACCCCCGCATGACTTTGTATTCATCCCTATGTGTAATAAAAGGTATATAAGCAAACTGAAAATAAAGAAAACGGATCAGTTTCCGGAAAGACTGATTCCCCCATGTCGTTCTTTCTCGTCCTCCGTATTTCTGGCTGAATTCCCATCTGGAGCGCGGGTGCCCGACACGTCTGCTTACTTGCCCCGGCTCTCAAGTCCACGCGAAAAGGTGCCCAAGGAGGGGCACCTTTCGATGTTCAAGTGGCACCGGTGGCCCAACGTAGATGGTGCAAATTCCTTGTCTTGGAATTTTATTGGTATCCCGTGTAAACCAAGTTATTCAGCCTCTTTCTCTCCTCTAATATCTCTTACTATTTTCTGGCTGAATTCCCATCTGGCACATGGGTCCTCACCAAGCCTACTAATTCTGCCTGGGCTTCTAAGATCGGACCGGGGAGGCCTCAGTGCCTCCTCTCCTTCGGGAGAACGGGAGAACGGAAAGACGCCTGTGGCCTACGTAGGTGGTGATTGGCATTCCATGTAAACCAAGTTATTCAGCTCCTTTTTTAAGCTAATTTCCTAATCTATATCTGTAATTGAATAAGTTCTTTCCTAGTATGCCGACTCCGTCTCCACCTTTGAATCACCCTGGATCCACCAGGGCTGGACCCCGGTAGCTTACTTCAAAATCTAACTTTAAACTTACCCTCGAGAATTTTCAGAGTTCACATATAAAATCAACAGTGTTGATTAAAAAAAAACAAACTAAAATTATTAGTACTAAATAACATATGATCACACCCATGTTTGTAGCCTCAAATTAGGAATAATCATATACTTCTATTGTGGAATAAGAAATGATATATTTTTATTGAAAATGTTAGTCCAAAATTCTTTTCATAAGATAATTTTCCAAGAAAAAAATAAGCATATTAAAGCAAAGCATAATATTTTATAACTTGCTGAAGATAATAAAATGATGAAAATAACCATGCTTCAGTGTGATTTACAAATAAGGCATTTTGATTGAAACAAAGATATGTATGCTCTACCAGCACTTGAAAAAGTTCCCAAGAGACCTCCAGCCCAATTCCTTATTTACTAATGAGGAAGCCAAAAACTAACAGATTTATGTGATTTGCATAAGGGAATTCATTGCAGAGGTAGGAATCCTGCAAAGCAGTCTAGAGCATTGCTTCCTCTTAAACAGTTGATACCTCACCCCTCTTATTAATTATTCTTTTCTTCTTCTCTACTCACTAGGACTTTTTATAATCAGAGTGGTGACCTACATAAAATATTGTTTGTAGACTTTGGTGACTATAAACATTCTCAATGGTTTTCACTGTAAGAACATATAAAAGGAGATATTTAGCAAGAAAAATATCTCAACAATATTGCATATCCCTAATGTCCAGTAGGAAAATTTAAGTAACTGATTGTCAAAATTTACACATTTAAGGACAACTTGAAAACAATACAACTCAACCTTTCTTTGCATTTTTTGGTGCAGAATGTTTATCAACCTTAGTGTATTTCCAAGAAAATTTCAGCTCCCGAGACCTTTTAACTCCTTTTTACATAAACATTAATTCTTACATATGTTAGATAATTGCAAAGAGCATTAAAATCCAAGCTACAGTTATATAATTCATCAATATTTCTCTTACAATTATTGTCTGATACAAGAGAAGAGGTAAAATTTAAAGTGTTGCAAATATAAACTAAGAATTTTTAAAAATTAATTTTCTATTCTTGAGTTGTTAGTCTGAATTATCTCTATTTAATTAGCTTAGCTAGGGGGAGAGAAGAACAAATATTTAAATAGGCAATTATCACCTTCATGAATTGAAAGTAATAATATAATAAAATAATCATTTAATAAGCTGACTTTTATCATTCTAACAATCCCAATTACTTGAACATATCACTTAAAAATTAGAAATCAGTCATTTTAAAACATTTGATTATTTATTCTTATTAAACTAGTGTCCAATCCTTTATACCTAGACTTGAAGAGAATTATCACAGTTTTCCTTTTTATACTCCTATTCTGGATGGAAACCATATGTAGTATTGGATTGGCCAAAAAGTTCATTCAAGTTTGTCCAAAGGAGGTACAGAAAAGTTGAAATGAGCTTTTTGGCCAACTTGCTATTTTCTTATGTTCCAAACAATGTTATATTGATCTTTTCAGCCTTTCATGATGGTTTTGGGAGAAGGTGAAGAAGCTGTCCTGTGATTCACTTCATTTCCAGTTCCTGGGGAAATGGTCTTAAGGAAGAAAGATGGCAGCTGACCTGCTCCAATTTCTTTAAACATTCCAATTATGGTACCCGGAAGCTCCGCCAAATAATTATCTTTTCTAGAAGGAAAGTCTTCATCTGTAGAATGTTTTGAATAGTATATCCCCTTTTAGGTTGCTTTAGTTTATCTGGTTTATATTCACGGCTCCCTGAAAAATAATTCTTAAGCTAGGTAATTATTGAGGTGCTGAATGAAGGTTTCGTAACCTGAATGCTCAGAAATAAGTAGGAACTATGCCTCATCCCTGGGTCAGGAAGATCCCCTGGAGAAGGGCATGGCAACCCACTCCAGTATTCTTGCTTGGAAAATCCCATAGACTGAGGAGCCTGGTGGGCTACAGTCCATGGGGTTGCAGAGTCAGAACAGAATGAGTGGCTAACACTTTCACTTGGATGCCTCATCCCTGAGCTAAGGGAACAGTCTTGGCTGGGGGACCTTACACATGGGAGCAGGGTGTAAGGTGAACTTGGTGTCAGGTTATCTGAATTATCTGGCACCCTTCTCATTTTTCTTAGGTGTCAGTGTACATACTATTGTGCCTTAATTTTAGGTCTTATAGTAAAGTCTCTCGATTACTTGTTTCTTAAAGTTATGGTAAAATTAGGCTCTGGATAAAACCTTTATTTGTGTAAATGTGATTTAACCATTGAATCCAAATATCACCACATGGATTGTATTCATTACCAGACTTGGTCAAATCAACAATATGCAAAACCTCAAGCAGTGTTCTTCCTTCCCTGTAGTTAAGCTACTGTTTATCAGGTTGTATGTATTTAGTTTGTGCTATTTTTTTTTTAATTTTTATTTTTACTTTATTTTACTTTACAATACTGTTGGTTTTGCCATATATTGACATGATTCTACCACGGGTGTACATGAGTTCCCGATCCTGAACCCCCCTCCCACCTCCCACCCCATATCCTCTCTCTGGATCATCGCCGTGCACCAGCCCCAAGCATCTTGTATCCTGTATCGAACATAGACTGGTGATTCGTTTCTTACATGATAGTATACATGTTTCAGTGCCATTCTCCCAAATCCTCCCACCCTCTCCCTCTCCCTCAGAGTCCAAAAGTCCGTTCTATACATCTGTGTGGGACACAGTTTGTGCTATTTTAAACTCTAGCAACTGCATTTGTGTGCCATACAAATAAATCTAGAGATTGGACAAGTACCTTCTTACAATTAATTTGAAATGAAAATGTTCCAGTGCTTGGGGTGGGGGGGAATCCTCTTTCCTATGGCACTGTGTTTAAACTAAAAAGATCATTCCTGTCCTGATAGCATTTTATAAGGCTTTCCTGTGTTGTGCAGGATAAGGTGAAAGGGTGACTGAATTTACTCACTGTTACAAGTATTTGAGTACAACTGGTTCAGTGGCCCCTCTGATTAACCTCTACTCCAAATTCAGACATGTTATGTCCATCTATTACAGGGGATGGTATTAGTTGACCCAAAATAATGCATATTTACTAATGCTGGAGTCAGCATTCAAAGAGCAGCTGCAGTGATTATTACAACACAACCCAGTAAGGGGTACAGAAGCAGGTCTGAGGGCTGCCGCAGAAAAAGGGGTTTCGAGACATTCTCCAGCTGAGCTTTCATCAGCCATGTTTAAGGAAAAATGAGACACAAATTCATTTAAAACCATGCTACCGAGGAGGTACTCAATTCACGGTCATAAGATGACTGGAGAACACATTGTGTTTCCCCTCTTCATCACACAACAGTGTAGGCTCATTCTGGTCTTGGCCCCAAACTTCCCAGCGTGATGGTAGAATCTCCTCATCTCTCACAGAATCCTCCAATGTCACTCCAGATCACCTCATTGCCTTCAGTTTTTCTAGTTTGTGGCACTATTCTCTATTTTCTTTTTACTTACTTTTTAAAAATTTCTGAAATAAAACAAAGCAAATCATATTTTATACTCTGGCAGCAGAGAATACCCGTATAGATCAAAGTCTCTCATCCTTGACACCGTTGATGTTTTTGGCCAGATAATTCACTGTTGGACGTGGCAGGAAAGAGGATGTCCTGCTCATTGTAAAAAGAATATTAAGCAGCATCCTTGTATTCTATGTATTAGATGCTAGCTGCACGTCTTGCCGCCTCCAGTTTTGACCACCAAAATTGACACCAGACATTAGTTAATGGCTCCTGGGAGTGAGGGGCTAAATTGTCCACCCCCCACCTCCAGCTGAGAACTGCAAGTACTGATAGTGTTTGTCACCAACTGTAACTGATTCATTATATTGTTAGTCACTTTGAGATAAGAAAATAGATACATTTTTAGAATTGATTTAATTTTTCTTCTATATTTTAGTGCCTGCTATGTACAGAAAGTATATTCTGCATGCTGAAATCTGCTTAGACTTAATATTGATGAAGGTATTAGTCATGGTATTATACTGAACTTGTAGAGATCAATCCCCTATGTATGCAGTACCAATGGGAAACACCGCTCTATGACCTTATTGACATCAGTATTGCAAGGGAAAATGACCTGTTGAATTCTCATATCTTTTATCTGGGCTATTTGTGAAGAATCATGCAAAATTTCTCCTAATTTTCTAAAATACAAACTGTTTTATCTTGATTAGTGGTCAGATCATCATTACTTTGTCTTTAGTTGTATAGTCTATTCAGCTAGAATAAGTTTGTATTCTATCTTGACTGTTTTTGCATTTTCTTTAATGTGAATTTAAGTTTGAGATCAAAATAAGATTGATTGGATCCTTTATAACATTCAAGTTGAATGATATTTGTATGACTGTTCCTTGCATTTCACCTTTGCCACTAGACAGTTAAAAATAATAAAAATATTATAGAATAGGCCTCGCTAATAGTCTACAAATTCATATTGTTTTCACACACTCCATCAGACTTGAAAAACATTGACTTTTAATGTATGGTGTGAAGGCTGATTTTCTCTAAAAGAGAGGAAACAAGTTAAATGAAGCTTTATTTTACTTGTCAGCTTCCTTTTCAAATGGCTCTATGGCTACTGATTAAGGAAAGAAGAAAGGCCTGGCTTTACATTTTTAATAACACTTCCTTTGACTGCATAATTCCGCCTGACCCTGTGAATATATGCAGTAATCTGTGTCAAATATTTCCAGTCCGTATGACATGGTATGCCTCCTTCTCCCTCCCTACCACATTGGCCTGTGCTAAGAAACAAAATGCAGAGAAGGCAATGGCAACCCCCTCCTGTACTCTTGCCTGGAAAATCCCATGGACGGAGGAGCCTGGTAGGCTGCAGTCCATGGGCTTGCTAAGAGTCGGGCACGACTGAGCGACTTCACTTTCACTTTTCACTTTAATGCATTGGAGAAGGAAATGGCAACCCATTCCAGTGTTCTTACCTGGAGAATCCCAGGGCCGCGGGAGCCTGGTGAGCTGCCGTCTATGGTATTGCACAAAGTCAGACATGACTGAAGTGACTTAGCAGCAGCAGCAAGAAATGGAATGATGTTACAAGTGAATGCTTTTTGGATTTTGAGAGTTAAATAGCTGTCATCTTAATCATGTTTATTCAGAGATGTACATAATAGAGCAAAAAGGTAGAAAGAACTATGCTTTATATAGAGGTTCAAGCAGTTTCTTTAGTGGATGATGTCATTACATTGGTTTGGCTGATTTTTATATTGCTATAAATTGAACTGACCAAATCAAAGCTATTTGGATAGTTCCAGGCAGCTTCAACGTAGTTCAGATAATTCACTTATTTCATAATAATCTTGACCACAAAATTGATTTCTTTTTTAGTAAAAGGAAATTTAATACCTTTTATGGGGGTGAAAGTAAAGAATAGGAATGCTGTTGGTTATGATCTTCTAACCTGTATTATACTGGGGTCGCATTTCAAAGTTAAGTATCAATATATCACTTGTATATATTGTTTCTTTAGACAATTGAAAAGTATTATTACTTGTATTAAAGTATAGTTGATTTACAATGTTGTATTAATTGCTGTTATACAGCAAAATGATTCAGTAATATATATATATTTAAACATTCTTTTAAAAGTTCTTCTGTATTGTTTTATAATTGGATATTGAATATAGTTCCTTGTGATGTACAGTAGGACCTTGCTTATTTATCCATTCTGTATGTATTGACTTGTATCTGCTAATCCCAAACACCCAATCCATTCTTCTCCCTACTTCCCTTCCCCCATGTTTACTTTGCAATTAAGGAACAAGAGGGTGACTTGGTTAACTAAACTGTCATTCGTTTAGATTAATTCTCACTAGTGCTCATCAGAAATATATCTGCTAGGAAATATTGGATCTCTAAGCTGAGAAACAGCTGCTATTTATTAAGTGTTATGGCCTAGTTTCCCTTTGCAAATGAGAGAATACCAGCATTTCAAAAAGTATCTTACCCACATATCCAACATTGTCACTCTAAATTGTAATCTTTCCACCAAAGCATGTTACCTCCTAAATAGCTTAAAACCAGAGCTAAGAGATCCACAGTAAGGATAGTAATAATAATTACTACTATTATCATTATTTATATGAAAGTACCCAGCATTGACTGCACATTGACTATGTCTGATATTGTGCTCAGTTCTGTATTTAGTCCTCTTAACCCTTAATAATGCAGCAGCTGCTGCTGCTAAGTCGCTTCAGTCGTGTCCGACTCTGTGCGACCCCATAGACGGCAGCCCACCAGGCTCCCCCGTCTCTGGGATTCTCCAGGCAAGAACACTGGAGTGGGTTGCCATTTCCTTCTCCAATGCATGAAAGTGAAAAGTCAAAGTGAAGTCGCTCAGTCGTGTCCGACTCTTACTGATCCCATGGACTGCAGCCTACCAGGCTTCTCTATCCATGGGATTTTCCAGGCCAAGAGTACTGGAGTTGGGTGCCATTGCCTTCTCCAATGCGTGAAAGTGAAGTCGCTCAGTCGTGTCCGACTTTAGCGACCCCATGGACTGCTGCCTACCAGGCTCCTCCGTCTATGAGATTTTCCAGGCAAGAGTACTGGAGTGGGGTGCCACTGCCTTCTCCGTAATAATGCTACAGATTAGAAACTATTATCATCCCCATCTTACCAGTGAGAAAACTAGAAACTAAATAAGTTTCTGTTTACTCATTGAACCAGTGAATATAAAAACCAGAATAATGAAGTATTTGTTTATTGATTGCCTATTTCTGAATGCTTCCAAAGGAACAACTGGGAAAGAAAAAATAAATTTTCTGTGCCCAAGTAAAGTATAATACACCTAAAATAAAAATGTTTCCTAAAAGTTGTAATTTGAAAGTTGTACCAGAAAGAAAACTGGAGACTATGTTGTATGGTCATTATAAAAACTTAAAAAGAATTTTCAGTGACAATAAAAATGCTCATGGTATGGGTATTAAAGAAAAGTAGAATATAAAATTGTTTATACAAAATAGCATCCCTTCAAATTGCCAGTTGTTTAATACAAAGTAAAAAAATGCATCAAAATATTAACCGTATTTATTTCTGGGAGGTGGTGTTGTGGATAACTTTAAACTTCTGTTTACATATTTTTCTGCATTACTAATATCCTATAACTCTGTTACTAACATTCAGAAATTACTGTAACCAGAATACAGTTTTCAAACGTGGGCACAATTTGAATCTCTATTTACACATTCAGATGTCTTAACATATGAAAGTTGCCATCCCATTACCAGCAGCTTTTCTTTCAGGCTCCCATCTTGCTGTTCTCTGGGGGAATCTACTCTCAGCTGATCTTGTGGCCATTCTGTTTAGTGTTTTATTCAGGGTCACTGTGCATACACACTTGTCTGTCCACGGAGGCTGGCCGTGAGACTGCCCACACCCCAGACACATCCCCTTCTCCCTCAGAGTTTAGTGACCATTGCTTCTCCAGCAGTCCTGGGCACTTGAACCAACTGGGAACCTATTGAATGATCCACCTAAAAGTCCTTACCCCGAAAGAGCAACCATTACTATACCTGAAGTAAAATGTTGGGTTGGCCAGCCAAAACCTTTGCTAAGGGTTTTAAAACTTGAACGCCCTTTTTGGTCAACTCAATTTTAAGTTAACTCGATAAACTCATTTGTATTCAGATGCTAATAGTATAATTCAAAACCTTCTTTAGGCTATATATAAAATTAATAATACCATAAAAATGTACCTTAAGGTTATATTTTATGTGAATATGAAAAGCACTATGAATGCCACTATACTATTATGATTTATATTTTCATAATTTATGTTTCAATATAGAATGCTTTTATTAGTAATAATTTGAAGAATAAGCATACTGTTTGTAACAAGAAAACAATATAAAAACATATTCTTTAGATCAGAAAGGGTAAAATGTAATCTTAAGCAAAATGATGCCATTTTTTCCCTCTTTGAACTATAAAATATCAGCTTTCAAATTCAATACTTTGTTTTCACCAACCTCCAATTTTGCATAGAGACATGGGTGATTTTGTATTTCATCAACATATTCAACATTCATTTAAAATTTTTAATTTTCGTAGCATCACATTTTAGTTTTGAAAACAATATGCACATAATAGGATTATTTGTGTTAACCATGTTTTCAAGGGTAACATTGTTATTTATGAATGCAGTACAGTGCGGGAATACAAGGAAAGAAGATGACTCTGTGGGTTTAAATCTAAAATAAATCTGATGTTTATTTAATGGACGATTTGTGATGGTTGCTTAAGATTCCCATTTCTGCCACTTCAAAATGGGAGTAATCATGCATATTCCATAGATTTGTCTTGGAGATTAAGTGAGATAAGTTAAAGGGCTTAACACAGTGGCTGGCTTAAGGTAAGCACGCATAAATATTAGCTGTTATTATTATCATCATTGCTGTTGTTTATGTCTTCTTGCTCTCATTGATAGGATTATTTACGAACTGTTCATTTACTTCTTATATTCTCAGCTCCAAGATGAATTTTATTATCCAACATCTGTCTTTAACCTCATAAGAAAACATGACTTAACATTAATTAAACATCAAAAATGAGGTCTTATAGTGCTCATATAGAATAATAATTGTTTTGAAAAAGGAGCTGCCTTCCTATCAAAATATAATTTCCACTATTTAGAGAAGAGGTCCTGTGAAATGATTGACATTAAGGAATAGTAGAAAATAGGAGTCAGGGAACCAGAAAATGTTTAGAGTAGCAGGCCGTGTGGGGATCCCCTCATCCAGTCTCTAAGTTTGCATTCTGAGCTCCCTCTCGTATTTTCGAGAGAATGAATCCCTATTTTATCTATGAAATATGTAGAAAGGTTGTAAGAAATAACTAGTATGCCAGAGGATAATCGTCCAACCATAGAGAAGGGGCACAGTTGGTCTGTTTTTTGAACATGGGAATGTTATTGACACTTAGTTAAGGATGAGGTGCCAATAAAAAAAATCTAAGTTCTTTGGAAAAATGAAAAGAACTGTTCCAACTCAGTGGAGCTGTGAAGGGTTATACTGAGCCCAGTGAGGTAGAGAATATTCATGCTTAAGCCACCTTTAAAAATATCGAATTAAATCACATAGGGACCAGGAAAGAGAGGCAAAAAAAAGTAATGATTAACAATTACTTGGCCAAAAGGAATTATAAACAGGCATATTTGAAAAGAATGCATTAAGTTCAGTAAACCAGTGTCATAAATCCACTGTGAGAACTACATATAAAAATCAGTTTTGATTTCTCAAGATATTTTTATGATCATTTTGACTTAATGGAGTCAGGAAGCGTAAGTCGACTAGGAATTATAGTAACTGGTGAAAAAGAAAGATGTAAGGAGAGAAAAAAGAGCTAGAATGAAAAAAGAAGGAAAAAGAAAGTAATGATTAACAATTACTTGGCCAAAAGGAATTATAAACAGGCATATTTGAAAAGAATGCATTAAGTTCAGTAAACCAGTGTCATAAATCCACTGTGAGAACTACATATAAAAATCAGTTTTGATTTCTCAAGATATTTTTATGATCATTTTGACTTAATGGAGTCAGGAAGCGTAAGTCGACTAGGAATTATAGTAACTGGTGAAAAAGAAAGATGTAAGGAGAGAAAAAAGAGCTAGAATGAAAAAAGAAGGAAACATTAACATTAATATAAAATGTGTGTTTACTCATAACACTGTTCTCAATCTTCAGCACATATCCTTCAGTGGTTTTAAATATAACACTTTTGCCTTTTGAAATGACCTTGTTAAAGTACCAGAATTAATATTCTCTATATTAAAATGCTGGCTTAAAATAATTGAAGTGACCATCCACATGCTATTTAATGTGTCACTTTAAGTTACTAGTTAAGTGTTAGTTAGTT
>SJXQ01005883.1:197402-239975 GCA_006408695.1 Aepyceros melampus | reverse complement strand
AGTTGGTGATGGACAGGGAGGCCTGGCGTGCTGCAATTTATGGGGTCACAAAGAGTCGGACACGACTGAGCGACTGAACAGAACGGAATCTTTCAAAGAAATAATCTTTCACTGAAAGGTTAAAGAACAGAAATGATGAGGCACCATAGTAAGAAAGTTATAATGTAAGCAAAGAACAGTCTGTTCAGGAAAAAAAAAAAAATACACAGAATACAGGAAAAAGGAAAGCTCTCAGCACTAAATGCAGGCAACTCCTGATTTGTATTAATAACATTTGCACTTGTAACTGCCACCTAGATGCAAACTCGACACTTAACCAGTGGTCACCAACAATGAGAATCTATAAACAGGTCTACCCTTCTTCACATGGTAATCTTCTCATAACTACATCAATACTATATCCAAATATCTTCTACTGAAGACTTCTTTGATTTCTTATACTTAGTCACTGTTTATGCATTTCTATTTTGTACCAATCATACTGAAATTTTGGTTTTCATATAGATCTTTCCTATTAGACTGTGAACTTCTTGATGTTTCCATTTCCCTGTGTATTCTACACACCTAATACAATTCCTGTCACATAGGCAGTATATAATATTCTACAGAAGAATGAAATGGGTGTTATGTAGGGCAGAGTAGAAGAGAGAAACATTAGACAATTACCAATAATCTTTGAGTGAACACATAAAAGCATAGGTCTGGGCTGATAAAGGAATAAACAGACTCATTCATTTCAAAAGCAAGAAACTGGAAGGATGAATAAGTCAGAAACATTTGATTTTCTTTCCTTTAGTTCAAACTATCTTTTTATGCTAAAAGTTTACTTAAGATGGTCTATTAAAAAGGGCTACAAGTAGTGTCACTCCAGAAGCAATGAGCACACCAACTGCTCAGACCCTGGTTTCTATATACCATTCCCTATAAAGAAACAATGATTCTTTAAAGAAATAGTTGACTCCAAACCTGGAGCATAGAAAAAACAAGTCAATCATGAGAACTCTTGCGTCAGAAAGCAAGGAATCCTCTAAGACCAGTAGGATTTATTAAAAGGACCAAGGACCAAGTTAAAGGGGCTCCCACTGGTCACATTTATGACAAGTTGAGCACTCTAGACAAACAAACAACCCTAACTGAGTGTAACATACTCTGAACAAACAAAATATGAATCTATCATACTTGGAGGAAGAGGAATGAGGAAAGGGGTGGAGTGGGGTAGGTAAAGGAAATCTCTTCTTTACAGAGGAATGCCAGTAAGTGTGAAGAAATGACTGAAACAGAAAATCAACATTTTCTAATCCCCAATGTAAAAATCACCAATGTATGCAGAAAATCAACATTTTCTAATCCCCAATGTAAAAATCACCAATGTATGCTAAAGCTATTAGGTGAAAGGCTGCTCAAAAACAGAAAATTCACCTAATACCTAAGAATTAATATCACCTTAAGATTATCTTGCAATGCAAAGGGGGAAATGTATCTCTAAAATAGAAAAATCTGGCTGTCACCACCTTAATTAACCAAGTCATCAAACTTGGCATCATTCATAATAGTAAGACAACTTGATATTATGTGATTCATGAAATAACAATACTAGGTAAATATCATTACCTATGAAGCACTTTCACCAAAAATGTTTAACCCAATCTAATCAACCCTCTAGACTGAGGGTCAAGCCTCTTTGTTCTGTGGATTCCTTCGGCACTCTGGTGAAGTCTACAGAACCCTTTCAGAATAATGTTTACAATGCATAAAATACATAAGATTACAAAATACACTTAAATATAGCTATCAAATTATCTTTTAAAATTATAATACAGTAATAATTTGGGGGCTTTTTCTGTTTATTTAAAAATTTTTTTTTTTTACTGGGTCTTTTTATGTGGGATAGCTTTAAAAATAGGATCCAGCATCTTCTTGTTGATGGTTTTTCAACAGCTAGTTGCGATTTTGGTGCTCTCACAGGAGGAAATGAGTGTATGTCCTTCTATTCCACCATCCTGAACTGCCTCTATTTTTGCTTTTCGATTATGCAAATCTATCTATTCCTTTAGGACTGACTGGGGAAATCAACCGTGACTATTCACTGGAAGAACTGTTGCTGAAGATGAAGCTCCAATACTTTGCCACTTGATGTGAAGAGCTGATTCAATGGAAAAGACCCTGAGACTGGGAAAGATTAAGGGCAGGAGAAGAGGGCAGCAGAGGATGAAATGGTTAGATAGCATCATCAATTTAACAGATATGAATTTGAGCAAATTCCAGAAGATAGTGGAAGACAGAGGAGCCTGATGTGCTATAGTCCATGGGGTTACAGAGTTAGACATGACCTAGTGACTGAACTACAACAACATCATCTAATTCTTAAGCAATAAATGAGCATAAATATTTTGAGATACTTGCAATGATTTAATATGATATGAAAACATGTGAAATTTCACCTGGTAACAAAGTTATAGGTAGCATTAATATCTGTGTGAGGAGTTTCTTACATTCACAATTAAAGGAAATGCTAAAAATCAGTTAAAGCAGGGCTTCTCAACCATGACACCATTAACACTGACATTTTGATCTACATAATTCTTTGATGTTGGGGGTTCTCCCCTTGTACATTGTAGAATCTTTAGATGCATCCCTGGCCTCTATCCACTTGATTCCAATAGCAGCCTTCCACTCAGTTGTGACAACTAAAATGTCTTCAGACACAGCCAAACATTCCTATGTGGGGAAAGAGAGGTGAGAGGACAAATCACCCCAGCTGAGAACCACTGAATTAAAATAAAGATGTAATTTTTTTCCTCATCCAAAATTCAAACTCCCTGAATTCTATTCACAGACCCTAAAGAATATGTGAACTGCAGGTTAACTACTTTTGCTCTAGACCTACCTTCCAGTCTAAGAAAATAGATGGAAATAGGATATTGGGATTTAAAACAAACATGGGGAAACAAACTGAGAATATGAGATAATCTATGAGAAAATTGGCCTGGACACTTAGATCAATGTCATTTTTGAAAGGTGGGAAAGCATTCTATATTAAAATAAATAAAGACAACTAAAGGCAATGTGACCCTTGACTGGATGCTGGCTCAGAAAAATTTTGCTCTAATACACTGTTGGAACAACTGGAGAATTCTAATGTGGACTGGATGTTGTATGAGATTTTGGAATTACTATTAATTTTCTTAGGTGGATTAATGATATTGAGATTATGGGAAAATTGTCCTATATCCAGGACATGAACATTACAGTATTCAGGAGTGAAATATATCACCTACAACTTATTTTCAAATGATTCCGTAAAAAATACACACAGATAAAATGGTAAAATGTTAAAAATGGCTTATCTAAGTCAAGTACATATGACTATAACATGTTCTATTCTTTCACTTTTCTGTATGTTTTTAGTTTTCACAATAAAAAGTTGGGGGAAAGAAATTTTTCATATTTTTCAAACATTAAATAACTAATATGAAATATAAGTATCAGAGAGAAGGAAAATCATTAAATTTGTAATTGCTAATCTGCCCTGAAGATGGCATTATTGTACAACTTCAAATATGAAAGAAAAATCAATAAATTTCAATCAGCTTTTAATGTTGTAGAATAGTAATACCATATATAGAACTTGGAATTCCTTAAAAGCTGAATGAGAAGGAAGCTGAGACAGAGAAACATTTGCTAGATGCATTACCCAGGTACTATGTAAAAATCTCCTTTGCTTCTATATTAAAGTAATAGCTGCTTATAGAGAACATTGATATTACAAAGTCACTCACAGCCAACTCTGAACTATCTATGGAATTGCCTATTACAGGTAAAGTAATAGCCAGACCTTTTTTTCCCCTCTACTATTTCAATGTATACAAAACATTTCACCAAAGTGGTTAACACAGATATCCTAACTAATCATTTTACTTCCCTTCTATTTTTTCAAAAGTGATCACTCTGCTTCCTCATACACCCTACTTCATAAAATCTAATCTTGCTTGCCCTCTATTGATCTTCTATTGTACTGTGCTCCTCTAACTGGTCTCTCAGCTTCCAGTGTAAACCACTCTGCACATTGCTTCAGGATTAACCTTTGAAATGTTCTCATTCTGTCATACTTCAGATCAATAACCTTTAAAATTATTTATTATTTTCCAAACAAATGCCAAGCTCTACAAGTTGGTACTCAAGGAATTCCACAGTCTGATGCTTATCTTCCTTTCTAACCTTATTCCCTATTACCCATGGATAATCTCTGTTCTAGTTAGGGTGGTCTAAATGTCGCTTTAATCCATCAGGCTATCAAGGCTTCCTTGTCTTTGTTAAGGCTGTGCCTTCTTGGACTATTCATACCATCTTTCTACCTATTCATTGCCTCTTCTCCCTCCAAAGTTCATTTCAAATTTCATTTCTAGATTATATATATTAAAAATATACACACATTCTAAAATATGAACAAAAATATTCTCAACATTATTTTTAAAAAATAATGAAAAAGTTGAAACAATCAAACTCCTAAATAAGAAGAAACTGGTTATTTAATAAGCTACAGTACAACCAATGGATTACACTATCATTAAAAATAGGATTGCAAACTTTACATCCATTGGGATGATTACTATCCAAGAAAAACAAAACCAATCACACAACAACAAAAAGTGTTGGCAAGGATGTGGAGGTACTAGAAGCCTTATGCACTGTTGGTAGGAAGAAAAATGGTGCAGCCATTTCAGAAAACAGCAAGGCAATTCCTCCAACAGTAAAAATAGAACTACCATATGATACAGCAATTCCACTTCTATGTATATCCCCAGAAGAACAGAAAGCAGCATCTTGAGGAGTTATTTGTACGCTCACATAACAGCAACATTATCCATAATAGCCTAGAGGTGGAAGCAACCCAAGTGTTCACTGACAGATGAATGGATAAGCAAATGTGGTATATATACATAATAGAGTATTATTCAGTTCAGTTCAGTTGCTCAGTTGTGTCTGACTCTGTGACCTCATGGACTGCAGCACACCAGGCCTCCGTGTCCATCACCAACACCAGGAGTTCACTCAAACTCATGTCCATCAAGTCAGTTCAAGTATTATTATAATATATTATAATTATATTTACTATTTATAATTATATAAGCATATATACTTATATGTAAACATATAAACACTAGTATATACTACATATAGTATATTACATATACTACTATTATACTTTATCATAATTATATTATACTATATTATTATTATTCAGCCTTAAAAAAGAAAGAAATTCTGATGTTTGCTGTAGCATGGATGAACCTTAACAACACTTTACGAAGTGAAATAAGCCAATCACAAAAAGATAAACACTGCATGATTCCACTTACACAAAGTATATACACATTGAAATTCACCTAGACAGAAAGAATGTGGTTGTCGAGGGCCAGGGGTGGGAAAATAAGGAGTTGTTTAATATGTTATAATGTTTCAGTTTTGCAAGATGAAAAAGTTCTGGAGATTGGCTCCACAACAACATGAAATATACTTAACACTACTGAACTTCACACCTAAAAATCATTAAGATGGTAAATATTATGTTACATATATTTTTACAATTTAAAAAAATGTCTAATAGAATCACAAAATACTGAATGACATAAAAATGTTTAACATATTAAGTGGAAATAGGTCTTAAAATAGTATGTCAGTATGATCCCAATTTTCTAATTTAAAATAAGCATACATATTTCCAAAAAAATGCACAGACATATACCACAATTTTAACAATGGTTACCTCCAAAGACAAAGTTACAAGAAATTTTTATTCATTTGTGCTTTTTTGGAATTTTCCAAATGTTTTCCTATGAAAACTTATTACTCTATATATATTAGTCAGGGTCTCCAGAGAAACAGACTCAGTAGGATATTTACAAGATAGTTATTCAAGGAATTGGCTCACCAACCTGATATGGAGGCCAAGAAAAGTCCCACCATCTGATTTCTGCGAACTAGAAAACCACGAAAGCCAAAGGTATAATTCAGTCTGAGGTCGAAAGCCTGAAATCCAGGAGGCCACTGGCATTAAGACTCGAGTCCAAAGGCCATGAACCAAGAGCTCAGACGTGTAAGGGCCAGAGAAGATAAACGTCCCAGCTCAAGGGAGAGAACAAATCACCCTCCTTTGCCTTTCTGTTTTATTCAGGCCTTCAAAGGATTAAATCATGATGCCCACGCACACTGGCAAAGGCAGGTATCTTTACTCAGTCCACTGAATCAAGTGCTAATTTCTCCCAAAACACCCTCAAAGACACACTTGGAAATAATGTTTTACCATCAATATGGGTATCCTTTAGCTCAGTCAAACTGACAGATAAAATTAACTATGACGCTTCATTAATCAGGAACAATGCTATTATTAAACAGCAAAAGTTCAGGTTCAGCCTTATACCTACCTCCACTATAAATCTTTTCTAACGGCTATTAACCCTCAGAAGGCTTCCCTGGTGATTCAGTGGTAAAGAATCTGTCTGCCAGTGCTAGAGAAGCGAGTTCAATTCCTTGATCGGGAAGATACCTTGGAGAAGGAAATGACAACTCACTCCAGTATTCTTGCCTGGGAAACGTCATGGACAAAGAAACCAGGTGGGCTATACAGTCCATGAGGTCACAGAAAGAGCTGCACACGACTCAGTAACTAAACAACAACAATAACCCTGAGAAAACCAGCCTTCCTTTGATCTAGGATACTTACGATCTGTATCAGCAATTTACAAACTTTTTTGATCCTATAACCCATCAGTTAAAAAAAACTTTTTAAAAATCATCATTTATAAATTATATAGGGTACAACATGCATTATATTACTGCATGCAATATAAAATTATGCTAAATGGAAATTTTTTAAAAGAGGAAAAACATTTAAAATAATCTATTAATTGCTGGCAAAAAAGTACCTTTTTACTCTATTTTTAATAGGTAGTACTGTGATTTCCAGCGGTCATGTATGGATGTGAGAGTTGGTCTGTGAAGAGAGGTGAACACCAAAGAATTGATGCTTTTGAACTGTGGTGTTGGAGAAGACTCTTGAGAGTCCCTTGGACTGCAAGGAGATCCAACCAGTCCATCCTAAAGGAGATCAGTCCCAGGTGTTCATTGGAAGGAATGATGCTGAGGCTGAAACTCAATACTTTGGCCACCTCATGTGAAGAGTTGACTCACTGGAAAAGATCCTGATCCTGGGAGGGACTGGGCGCAGGAGGAGAAGGGGACGACCAAGGATGAGATGGCTGGATGGCATCACCGACTTGAAAGACGTGAGTTCAGGTGAACTCCAGGAGTTGGCGATGGACAGGGAGGCCTGGCGTGCTGATTCATGGGGTTGCAAAGAGTCGGGCACGACTGAGTGACTGAACTGAACTGAACTGAATGTGATTTCACTATGATTCATTATTATTAAAAATCTTGGTTTAAACTTCATGAAATGGTGATTCAAAGGTTTTGCTCTGAGTTCAATTTAGTTTTATACCTGGTTTTAATGCTTGTTATCAGGGCAGGGGGAAGTATCTCACATATGAATGTAGAACCAAATGGAAGAAATCACTGATCACACTGTTTAAACTCTCTATTTTGAGATTTTTAAAACAAGGAAGAGAACTCCACTCTGGGCTTTTAAAGAGATCATCATTTAACAAAATAGCACAATGATGGAATATTCCCAAACATCCATTTTTTAAAACAGATTTACAATACCTTGAGTGTTTCAAAAAAATCAACTACTCTATTTTGTCACTATACTTTACACATAAAATTTTATATATAAAACTTTTTTTATTTATAAACAACAAAAGTACCCTGTGGGGACAGATTTAATATGTCTGTCTGTCTGTGTCTGTGTATTTCATTCTGTCTGGTTACATATTATTGTCAAGTCACATGCCATTTCTGGAAAAAAAAATTAGCAAGTTTGGAATGCTTTTTCTTCTTGCTAATAAAAACACACATAACATATTCTTGAGTTTAACATATTCTTGACAGCTCTTTTGTACTTTTAATATATGGCTATGGAAAAGCTTGTATTAAGAGTAGGAGAATCCAACTCTGTGCTTTGTTATTTACTGTGGTTCCATTATTAGTATTTATCCAAGATGTGACTTCTCTATAGGAGTTATTGAACATTTTGTAAAAGTTGGTTTATTTAAAACTAATAACATAATTTGTAAACCTAATTAACTACTTACAAAAGGCTATTACATCACAAGGATAAATAAGTAAAGGATACTACTGTTAATCTTTTGAGCTTACTCACTTATCTATATAATGTGACTATCTGATAAATAAATATGTGGACTGATTGAAGATGTTGGTATCAAACTTCATAACAAATATTAGTAAAAATCCACTTCTTTTTTCTTTAGATAAAAAATGAATATTCCTTAAACTGTGTGCAACTTGACAATGGAGTTTAGACTTAATCCACAAGACTGTGGATTATAGACTTAAGACACTGGTGTTGAATTGATGATACATCATTCCAGAAGAGTATTAGTAAGGAGGGCCAAGTACAGTACAGGGCCAAGGGGACTCCAACAACCTTTCTGAAGAAAGAAAGAAAGATATAAAGAAAAGTTTGTGATAAAGAAGAGAAGGAATATCAAAGAAGGTAGAAGGAAAAAGGGAAGAAAAATCAGCTCAGAATTCACAAATAAAATATTAATACTAAGGGAAAAAACCTCCTTTACATTTGGCAATTAGAAGTAACCATATTACATTGGGAAGCAATTTCAAGTCCAATAGTGGGGGTGGAAGCAGAATGCAGAGGTTGGAGTGAAATAGGTGAGGAAATTAACACACAATGGTTATTGTTTCAAGAGACTCAATTATAAGCTTACAAAACAGAATACAGAGTACAATCTCATTTTGATATAAAAATGTATGTATAATGTATGAAAAGGTATATGACAAAATGTTAATGATGGTAAATAGCAGGTTTTTCCTGACCATAGTATTTAAGTAACTCCTCCTCTTACCTTATCCCCCATCCAACACACATATCCTGGTTACTCTCTACTACTAGCCTTATGGTTTGTGATCTTTATAGTACTTTCTCAAATTATAACTGATTATTTACCTGCTTATTTCCTGTCTTTCTCATTACATCATAAAATTACACTTGTTTCATTCATCTTTCTATACCACATCTATCATGGATGAATGTTCAATGAATGATGAATGACTATCATGGAAAAAAAGGTAAGCACAAACAAGCCACTAATAATGTTTCTTATATGTTCAAAACAATCTAAAAACCTAAGTCAAAAATATGTTACCTTGTTTGTATAACATTATCTGACATCCTAAAATTTGATTCTAGATTTTTATCTTTCCTGTAACACAGTATAATATATTGGTTAAGAAAACTGACCATAAACTGAGTTAGACCTCTGTCATTTATTAGTAGTGTGACCTCTGACAACTTTCTTACTTTGCTCTCAGTTTCCTCATTTGTAAAATGCGACAGCAACAGTGTCTTCCTCGTAGCAATGTTGTAACATTTAAATGAAACATAATTTACATAATCTATGTAAATCCTGGCACACAGTAGACATTCAACAAATAATTGCACTACTACTATTTATCATTATAAACATCTTAAGCCTTAACATTTGGACTGTGCCATACAAAGTTTTAAAATTAAAGTTTAGGATTCCAACTCGCCTCCATTGCTTCAGTGCCTCTAGTTTGAGGTGGAGGAAGCAAACCAATATGGGCAGATAGAATTTACCATCTGAAAAGCAGTCAAAGCAACAGTGGTCCTCAAAGCCATGCCAGCCAAAGGAAAGAAAAAAAGAGTAGTGGAAAATAATCATGAAACTTTAGCAATTTTTGATAAAATAAAAGCAAAACTGTGAGAAAGAAGAGGGATGATGAGGCACAGAAGCTAGAAAAACTATTTTTGGAAGACATTTAATAATGGTCAAAATTCAGTCCATGGAAATGGAGTGGATGAGATAGTTGGATCAGAATTTACAAGACCATCTGTCTCAACTGTTTATCAATATATGAATCCTTTCTACTCAGGGTCTCTCTGCCTCCATTTGAAAACCATCAGTAATGGAGAAGTGACTGCTTCAAAAGCAGATTATTACTACAAAGCAACTATAATTGTTTTAGGAAAAAAATTATCTCTTGTAGTAAACAGAATCCCGTTTCCCTGAATTGTGCATCACCGTTCCTAGTTCAATCACATTCAGGAATAATAAATAATTCTAGTCACAGGAAAGTAACATTACAAAGGAAGAAAGTGCCAAAAAAGAGGGCTAATGAAAGCTCAGAGCAAAGAGTGGGGCAAATACATGTAAGAGGTAAGGAAGAAAGCAGTCAGAAAAATCATCCTACAGAAGCCAAATGGAGAAGGGTCTAGAAGGAAAGTATGAACAGTAGTGTCAACATGCCGCAGAGAGAGAGGCCAAGGAGGTTTTTAACTTCAGAAAGGATGCTGGGTTAGAACAGTTTTAGGACAATGTTTGGGGCAGAAGCCATACCACAAGAGGTTAAGTAAATGATGAAGTAACAAAGGCAACAATATCAATATATTTTTGGTGATGAAAGAAAAGCAATTAAGAGTTGAGCAAGAATTTTTTAGGCCATGGGAGACGAGCACATTTATAGGCAAACAGCAAGAAATCAACTGGGGGTGAGAATAAAAGAAATAAGAAAAAGTGGTGGAAAAAGGAGATGAGAGAGAAGGAAGAATTAGATTCTTAGGGGGATGGGATGGAATGGATGGAGAGGAGGAAGCAGGAAAAGACACTGAATAGTTGTACCCATAGACTATGAGGCACCTTGGGCTATGCCCTACTTTGAGAAAAGCAGGTCTCTGTCAGGCAACAGTAAAAAAATGAGCAAGCTGATCCAGAAGAGTTGCCTTCCATACTGCTTTTCTGCCTAATGCCCTTATTCATGATGTGCAGGGAGATCAGCTGGGACTTGGGTGAACCTGGACTGCCTCACTCCCACCACTAGTTCTGAAAATTATCTGAAGTCCTAAGATCAAAACGGCAATGAAAATATGTTATCCATGAAATAAGGAAGGATGGCAAGGGAGAGGAAAGCAACAGAAAAACAATAACAATAATAATTACTAAACACTATATGGTCCATAATTGCTTACTTTCATTTATATGATTTTGCCGGTCCTGCTAACAACCTTGCAAGAAAAACATTTCTGAATGAATCCATAAATGAATGAATCAGTGATCCCTATTCTGTGTAGAGAAACAGGTTCAAGAGTAACTTGGCTTCACACCATTTAGCTAGTTAGTTGTGAAGATGTGATTTGCACTCAGATCTTCTGATTCTAAATTCTATATCTCTGTCCCCAAAGCACACTGCCTCTCTAGAAAGAAAATTAAAAATATATATATAAGTTTTTCACTACTGCCTCCCATCCATATCAGGCACCCTATACTTTACTTTTCTGTCTTCTTTTTCTCATCAATTACCAATCCAATTATTTAGAAGAACAATTATTATTTAAGTCCATCTTATATTAAAAATAAATGGCAATAATAATATCTTTGATAATTTTTAAGGACTATTTTTAGGGCAGTTTTAGGTTCAAATAATTTTATAAGACTGAAATGGGTAGAAAATTATTACTTAAGGAAAAAGACACTATATATTTTCATTAGTATAATTTACCATTTTTCTAAGCAAAAGGGTAATTCCTAAGCTGCAATGAGGGATAAATATGCTACAATGGGTCACCAACATGAGAAGACAAGTACTTATTTATATGACAGCATTAATTTGTTAGTATTTTTTGAAAGCTCAAATCTTTATGTTTAATAGTTAGCTTCATTATTGAGATCACTGTAAGCAATAATATATATGATATATAATATTTTATAACTTAGCTACTTTAAAAATTATTATTAAACTAGACTCTGTCAGATGATAAATCTTACATAGTGGAGAAGTATATTATTTTCATTTTAGCTGAAGGAAAGAAGCTTAACTATACCAGTAGCCAGAAATTGGCTCTTAAAATTCCAAAAGTGTTGTGCCAAGTGTTTCTTAGAATATGACATATTTGAGATATTTTAAATTTACTATTATTAAAAAATAATCCCTAATAATTTTTATCAAATCTATCTTTGGTTGGACATTAGAGTGGTTTTTTTTCCCCTGCATATATCAGTATTTCTAAATTGAGGGAAATAAGGTTGAAACTAAAGAAACACAGAAAAGAAGAACAGAGTTGTGCTAATCTAATTTGCTTTTTCCTTACACCCCATTTGACATTTATGAGACCCTGTGCCTTGCAGGAAACTCTAAATATATGTGTTTCCTTAAGTTTCTTACTTATTTTTGATTTAGTGACAAAAAGGAACAAAAAAAGGGAATTCTCATCTGGAAGGATAAGAAATATAAATATTTACAATATTAAATTTACATATTCTTAAATGGCTATAAAATAAGTAATATTTAATGTGTGACATTCTTATTTGGATTAAAGTCACAAACATCCTCAAAATACAATATAAATAAATTTTTAAAATCTAGATGTTATTAAAAATAAAAACAATGTCTTTTTCCCCCAGCATCTATCATACAATATGCTAAAAAAACATACTATAGCAGCCACTGAAATTAAGGTTCATAAGCCTGGAACTGAATGATATAACTGTACTGTGAAAAATCTGTCTCTAACATATAAAAAGTTGAATGTAAACAAAATATAACTTGGATGCTTATTTTACTCCTTTAGAGCATTGATATTACTGTATTACTAGTGAAATTTTGTCAGAGTGAATCATCTTGGCCAAAGAGTAACAAATCCTAAAATCACTCATTCAAAGTTACTGGAGAATACAAATGTCTAAAATATGTAAATCAGTAGACACTTATTAACATGTCTACAAAAATAGCAAAATTAAAATAAAATCTATATAATCTACCCTACCTTGAAAATAGTCGCTAAAAGAAAATTGCATATTAATGTATGTACTCCTGCCTGGGTAATCCCATGGACGGAGGAGCCTGGTAGGCTACAGTCCATGGGGTCTCGAAAAGTTGGACACAACTGAGCGACTTCACTTTCACTTTTCACTTTCATGCACTGGAGAATAAAATGGCAACCCACTCCAGTATTGTTGCCTGGAGAAGCCCAAGGACGGGAGTCTGGTGGGCTGCCGCCTGTGGGGTCGCACAGAGTCGGACACGACTGACGTGACTTAGCAGCAAGAAGGACAAAAATGACACTAGGATTTATCCACTGTTTGGGTTACCCCGCCTTGCTTTTTTCTACAGTAAAATCTAGTGATAAGTCTATCTTTATTAAGTAAGTAAGTAAAGTCACTCAGTCATGTCCGACTCTTTGTGACCCCATGGACTGCAGCCTATCAGGCTCCTCAGTCCATGAGATTCTCCAAGCAAGAATACTGGAGTGGGTTGCCATTTCCTTCTGCAGGGGATCTTCCCAACCCAGGGATCGAACCCGGGTCTCCTGCATTGGAGGCAGACGCTTTAACCTCTGAGCCACCAGGGAAGTCCCTATCTATATATTTTATCTAAGTCCTTGAAGGGAAGGGTCTTCAAATAATTTAAACAAGTATGTACTCTATAAAAAATAATAAAGATGATGCTTTTTAAAAAATTTTTTAGAGAGAAAAATAAAGCAAAATAGCTAGAAACTCATCTGCAGTGAGTCAGTGAGTGATTTAAGAATGAAAATATTTAAATGTTAGTTTGAGGTATAAAGTAAGTAACTGTAACTATGAAGTTCATTAGTACTATAACTCCAAACCAACAATGAAATAGCATTTTAATCAATTACTGCTTGGTATTACTTCTATACCTCTCCTCACTGTTTGGGTCTCTTAGCCCAGTTTTGCCTTACAAGCTTTTCTACTTAGCTTGGATCTCATGGTCAATAACTTCAACAGTCTCCCTTGCATGTTTAATTTTCTCCGTGCTCATTCATCTTCAATACAATCTGTCTTTGCTTTTGTTCCTGGCTGCAGAACACTGCCAGAGAAAATTTATGTAACACATGCAGATTATACATTTATGAGCTCCAATCTCAAATGAGGTTCTGCTCAGCAGTCCTTTCACTTATTTATCCTCAAGCACTTTGCTTTCCCAATCCCCACAGTGTTTATAACAAACTTTATTACTTTCATGTTCCCTAGCTTACCTCCAATCTCATGCTCAAAAAATAACTATCTACCACATATCAATAAAATTAAGTTCTCAGATATGACTTCTTCCATTCATACCCTAACATACCTAATTCTCACCTATACACAACTCCTAAACTTTCTGAGTACAGTATAGATGTCCACTCTTTTCCAGAGCTAATCCCCCAAACTGCTATTCTTGATCTCATCTTTCTCCACTCCAAGACCTTGTTCTATGAATTCCTGACTCTCCTATTGTCAATTTCACCAATTAGTCAAAAAAAAAAAAGTCAAGTACTTAAGTTCTTTCCTTCATCTCTATCTATTCAAGTTAATTCATCTCCTCTCTCTTCCCTGGCAAACCTCTATTCTCTTTCTTGTCTACCTCCTTAGCAATCCATCTTTCATCTTCACCACTTACTTGGCTCTGAAAAAGGTGAGAAATCACTTGATTTCTAAATTCAGTTGCTTATAATCAGCATTCCTGCTCTCACTGCTCTCAAAAGTCAGCAAAGGTAATAAATGTAGACAGAATGAAAGAATTAGAAATATCACTATTTGTAATGCTCCAATGCAATGGCTAATTCAAGCAAAGGTTATTAATGGGGATGCTAAAACCATAAGTTTAAAAGATTGTTAGGAACATGATATTTACATGGCCACAAAGTATCACAAAGTCAATCATGTATTCAATAGTAGAGATCTGTCAGTTCTTACCAAGTGATCAAGCTGGAGTCACCAGCAGAGGACAGCCTGGTATTAGGAGTCTCCTAACGCTTGTTCCTTGGAACAAAAGTTATCACCAACCAAGATAGCGTATTCAAAAGCAGAGACATTATTTTGCCGACTAAGGTCCATCTAGTCAAGGCTATGGTTTTTCCTGTGGTCATGTATGGATGTGAGAGTTGGACTATGAAGAAGGCTGAGCGCCGAAGAATTGATGCTTTTAAACTGTGGTGTTGGAGAAGACTCTTGAGAGTCCCTTGGACTGCAGGGAGACCCCAGTCCATTCTGAAGGAGATCAACCCTGGGAATTCTTTAGAAGGAATGATGCTAAAGCTGAAACTCCAGTACTTTGGCCACCTCATGCGAAGAATTGACTCATTGGAAAAAGACTCTGATGCTGGGAGGGATTGGGGGCAGGAGGAGAAGGGGACGACAGAGGATGAGATGGCTGATGGCATCACTGACTCGATGGATGTGGGTCTGAGTGAACTCTGGGAGTTGGTGATGCACAGGGAGGCCTGGCGTGCTGCGATTCACGGGGTCACAAAGAGTCAGACACGACTGAGCAACTGAACTGAACTGAATGTGATAAAGTGATAGGTATATTTATATCACCTGATTTGTATTCTCATCAGAAATATTCTATCAGAATCAAATCATAAAAAAAGACTAATTCAGAATATGGAATATACCTGAGGACAAACACCTCTACTTTTCAAATGCTAAACCCAAGAAGAAAGAGAAACAATGAGACTAGTCCATACTGAGAAAGACTGAAGAGACATAGAAGCCAAATGCAACGTATGACTCTTGACTGAATCTTGCACAAAATGGAGAAAAAAATCTATAAAGAAATTTGGAACGAATAGGAGAATTTACGTATGGACCATATGTTGAATAATGTTATTGAGCAATTGTTGATATTATTAGGTATCATAATGGTACTGTGGTTATATAAGAGAATGTCCCTGTAACTGGGAGATACATGCTTAAGTATTAAGAATGAACCATTGTAATATCCATATCCCGTTACCAGGTTTGGCAAAAGGTGTCTGTGTTCATTCTACTATTCTTTTGATTTTTTTGTGAGTTTAAAACTTTTCAGTGATAATAATATGAATCAATGGACCAATGAAGGCTTACTAAAAACTGAAGATTAGCAGAAACGAGTCAGTTAGATGAAGAGGAGAAAGAGTGTGATAAGGAGAACCCTTCAGGAATAGGGAATAGCAAGTACAAGGGTTTGGAGGGAAGAGAGAGCCTACTGTCAGAAACCACAAGTAATTCAATCTGTTTATTTAAGGGGAACAGGGAGTTGTGGAGAGTCACTAGACTCGAGAGATAAATTGGGAAAAGAACTTAAATGAATTTATAAATTTGTTAAAACAATAAGGAATATGGATTTCATCATAAGGATAAAAGAAAATCACAGAAATAAATTAACTGAGGAATGATATAATCAAATTTTCCCTTAGAAAGATCACTGATTGTAACACTGAAAATGGACTGGAGAAGAGTAAGACTAGAAGAGATGAAATAGGAAATGTGTAATAATGTAGGTGAGAGATGACAACAGCCTAAACTCAGATAATAGTAGAGAAGATGGAGAAAACTAAATGGATTTTATATTTTCTCTATTTCTAACTGCTTGTCAGTAGTCCATACCCAAATTTGCAACTGCTTACTGGGCGTATCTTTACCTGCAAGTCTCAGAGACACCTAAAATTCAAGATATCCAAAACTTAAATTCACTATCTTTATCCACCTTTCTCTACCTCCCTTCTCTACCTAGCTTACCAAGCTAAAGACAAATAGGGCCAATTTAATTCTTTGACCTCTCTACATTCTTCATTTTCTACACCAATTTGAATTGTCCTATGGACTCCACTCTTAATCAGAAATCCAGTCCTTGCTCTCCATTCCAACTGACACTGCTATAGCTTAGGATTTTACTTAGCCAAACTGAAAAACAAAACAAAACAAACCAGGTCACAAACTTCCTTGATAACTATTATGATTTCAAAATTATTCACTTCATAGGAGAAAAACATTATAAAACATGACATATTACCACAATATTCATACACAAACACCCAATCTCTGAACTTAGTTTTAATCAAAATGCTAACTAATTGAATATAAATTATTCAAATCAGTAAGTAGCATTTATGACATGAAAATTTACCCCCCCCTTTCTACAATCTGTTTTTTTTTTTTTTTTTGGCCATGCCAGCTGTGGCTTGCAGGATCTTAGTTCCCCAACAACTGAACCTGGGTCACAGCAGTGAAAGCCTGGAATCCTAACCACTAGACCACCAGGGAACCCCCTACAATCTGATTATTTTTTAAGTTCACTATGAAGTGAAAGTGAGAGGGAAGTTGCTCAGTCATGTCTGACTCTGCGACCCCATGGACTGTAGCCTGCCAGGCTCCTCCATCCATGGGATTTTCCAGGCAAGAAGTTCACCATACTTTTTAAAAAAATCCTACCAATACCACAATATGACTTATTTTTTTTTTTTTTTTTTTTGGCCATGCCAGCTGTGGCTTGCAGGATCTTAGTTCCCCAACAACTGAACCTGGGTCACAGCAGTGAAAGCCTGGAATCCTAACCACTAGACCACCAGGGAACCCCCTACAATCTGATTATTTTTTAAGTTCACTATGAAGTGAAAGTGAGAGGGAAGTTGCTCAGTCATGTCTGACTCTGCGACCCCATGGACTGTAGCCTGCCAGGCTCCTCCATCCATGGGATTTTCCAGGCAAGAAGTTCACCATACTTTTTAAAAAAATCCTACCAATACCACAATATGACTTATTTTGAATACTGTCTCCAACCATTCTACACTCATTCTGTCCAAAAAAATATCACTGGATAGCTAGAACTCTGTTTTATCTGCAGTTTTACTTTTGTATGATTGTGAAGGAAAACTGACCAGTTTAACAAAATTCTAAGATTACATTTCTCCCTGTTCATTTCAAGTATTTCAGTTAATACTCTAAACGCACAACAATGGACTACCAAACATACAGAAAAATCAAAACATCTCTTTATTGTATAAAAAAGGATGTTGAAAAATAATAAAGAAACAAATCTAGAAATAAATGAGACTTTACGAATAGTGGATAGGTTTAAAACCCCTATGTCTTCAATTAAATCCTCACATGTGAAGAGAAATTACCAGTTGCAGAAAAAAGGAAGGCATGAATAATAAATGAAGGCAGAAAGAATTATTCCCAATAAGGGAAATGATCCAGGATAACTATAGTTTACCCTTGGTAAGGTCAAAACTCTTTGTATAAGGCACTTCTGAAATTTTTAATTCTCAAATTATACATTTTTTATGGCTTTCAAACAGCATATTTTGAAAACAAGGTAATCTTTCCTTGATACTTTCACCATTTTAATAATCTGTTTTATATTATGTTGTAATGGTGATGATGCCCTCAGGTGCTACTGAAGGAAGTCAGTCTGCCCCTAGGTCAAAGAGCTTCAAATTATGGTGATAATACTAGCTCCAGTATTTTGGCCACCTGATGTGACGAACTGACTCTTTGGAAAAGACTCTGATGCTGGGAAAGATTGAAAGCAGGAAGAAAAGGGGATGACAGAGGTGAGATGGTTGGATGGCATCACCAAATCAATGCACATGAGCCTGAGCAAAATCAGGGAGCTGGTGATGGACAGGGAAGCCTGGCGAGCTACAGTCCGTGGGCCTGCCAAGAGTCAGACATGACTGAGTGGCTGAACTGAACTGACTAGTTCTTTCATTAGTTTGTTATCAATATATTTTTTGAACTCTCTTCTCCCTAGAGAGGTTTTCAGCAGTTACTTCTCTGCCTTGCTTTCTATATTCTTGCTTCAGCACCATCTATACCCCTTTCTAATCTGAATCCTCTGAAACAAGTAACTTTTTTTCAATTAATTGAAGCATACAACATTATATTAGTTTCAGGTACAGTAACTATCTCATATAGTATTTTATAGCTGACATAGCATCTTAACATATTACCGCATTTAATTCTCACCATAACTTTAAAACACAAAAATTACCACTATTCCTATCTTATAGATGAGAAAACTGAGACTCAGAAAGATTGGGTAATTTATCTAATAAAGTCATAAGGCTGGTAAATAACAAAAGTGATTCCAACTTTTCAATCTCCTTTCATCACCAAATTAAACTTGCTACAAAGAAACTAAATAAGAGTCAAAAGTGAGGCCTAGGACTTCCCTGGTGGTACTGTGGTAAAGGGGGCTTCCCCAGTGGTCCAGATGTTAAAGAACCTGCCTGCAATGCAGGAGATCCAAGTTCGAGCCCTAAGTTGGGAAGAACTCTGGAGAAGGGAATGGCTATCCACTCTAGTATTCTCGCCAGAAGAATCCCATGGACACAGAAGCCTAGCAGGCTACAGTCCATGGGGTCCCAAAGGGACTGAATGACTAACACTTTCACTTTTTACTCTTACTGTGGTAAAGAAACTGCCTGCCAATGCAGGGGCTACCAGTTCGATCCCTGGTCCGGGAAGATCTCACATGCCTTTGGGGCAACTAAGCCCATGCTCCACAACTACTGAGCCCATATTCTGCAACTACTGAAGCCTGTTCACCTAGAGCCTATGCTCCATAATAAGAGAGCCACTGCAGTGAAAAGCCTGCAAACCACAGAAGAGCAGAACTGCTCACTGCAACTAGAGAAATCCTGCATGCAGCAATCAAGACGAGCACAACCAAAAATAATTTTTTCAAAAAGTGGGGCCATAAGAAAAAAAGATGAGATTCATGAGTAAGCTTTGAATTTTTCTGTATCATAATATACATTATTAATTAATTAAAACACAGCTTACTTCTCTTCCTTGGCAGTTGAAGCTACCAGGAAAAAAAATCTAGGTAAAGAAAACACTATTTATCTATTTTCAATTCAAAAACCTATGTACCAGTAATGAACAATTCAAAACATAACAGCTCAAATCTGCAATAAAATAAGGCTGCCATTTTCAGAAAGAAAATCAATTCTTTTACTTCAGATTTGAAGACAACTAAGCAGACTAAAAAAATATCTGCATTATGTCACAGATTCTTCCCTCACTGCCTCCTCTTGCAAAGAGAAAGAACTGCCAAAGGACCTAAAGTTTCATCTTACCCACCAAACAGCACCCAATGAGAATATTTTCCCATCTGGTGGAAGTCAGGGACATTAGCTCAGGCCCTTACCAGAATCATGCAAACCACAGGATTAGAACATTACTGATATTTAGGGTCAGATAATTCTTTGTTGTGTGTGTCAGGAGGTTGTGGGGGAGGCAGGGTAGAATAGGATATGTCTTGCACATTATAAGATACTTAGCAACATCCCTGGCTAGAGGCCAACAGCACCCACCCCTCAGCTGTGACAATGAAAAATGTCTTTGGACATTTCCAAATATCCCTCGGAGGGCAAAACTGCCCCTCTTTGAGTACCACCGATTTAAAAGTTAGGGTCCTAGGTCTTGAAAAAGGAGGCCTCCAACCAGCTCTGTATAATTTTTTTTTTAATTGTGTTTCTAAAATGTGGATTTTTTAAAAATTAAGATGGTAACAGTACAAAAAGATACCTAAATAATATACATGCCATCCTCCTTTAGCTTAAAGTATTTTATAGGATTTTGTAATATGAATTGCATGTATCGTCCCCTTCCTCCCTCCATCCCAAAGATGGGGAAATGTCCAGTTCTCTCACTACTCTGCTAGTAAAATGTCAAATACATACATCCATATATATGTACATACTTATATACACATAAGATCTTAACAGTTCTAACTTGCAAATCCTCATTTCTTGCTTTACAAGGTAACACTGTGGTTCTTAAGTCGTGTTCTAGAGATTCAAGCTTCCACTCCAGATTTCCTCATCTGGTTCCTGCCATCTATTTGTGAAGGAAGTAGGAAGTAAGTAGATGACCTTTAAGATCTTTTCAACTCAACATCCAATGGCAAAAACACTCCTTCAACTTTTACTTACTGACTCCCAGCTAACTAAACCACCTCCTCAGATCACTGAAGTCATTCACGCTAATTTTTTTCTTTCTCCAGTAGTAATCTATGATGAATACAACCAAACAGGATGTCAACTATTTAAAATACCACTTTTTAATACCAGTGATCAGTTGATTATTGCCTACTCAAACTATTTTAAACATGGAAATTAATTTTAAAAGAAAAATTTTTCAGGGAGTAATACTGTATATATGAGTGAACCATAACAAGCAAATATTGAGATGGAAAGTAGATTAGTGGTTACCTATGTCCGGGGGTAGGGTGGAATGGGGAGAATGGGGAGTGACTGCTAATGGGCAGAGGTTTCTTTTCGGGGTGATGAAAATGTTCTAAAATTAGATTATGGTAATGGTTGTACAACTATGTAAATAACCTAAAAATGGATGAATTTAACACTTTAAATAAGTGTACTTTACTCAATAAATATTGTAAAAAGCTTAAAGGAGAAAAATAATTTTAATCAACTCTTATTGATAGGAAAGGAATGTGATTAAGAACAAATTCTGCAAAGTTTCCCATTTCAAGAGTTGTGTAAGATTTGATTTTCATTCTGACATAAAAACTTAATACCTATCCAGAAATTAACTTTTCCAGAAAATAAATACAAATTTAATCTTTTCCTAATAAACTTCGGATAACTTAAACGCAATGAAAAACATTTCAGAAAGCCAAATGTTAAGGTAACAATACCTCTCTAAGACCAAAATATATTAATATCATCATCAACAACAGAACAAGGACAGTCTTTATAGTTTTGTCCTAGTGCACTGTTTATAAAGAAAACCATAGAGATATTTTTAATTTCTTTTAAAAGTGATCCTCAGGTTGTAATGTCTGTCCTGATAACGCAATAATTCTAAAATTAACAGAGTATCATTTTAAAATAGCCAAATCACAATAAAATAGCAAACATCTAATCCCTTAGACCACAACTATCAAGCACCCAAAATTTGCACACATTTTTACCAAACCTATCATAAGCAATGATGACAACTATGAACAATCAAGTAATACCTATTTCTAGGAAATCAGAATCTGACTGCAATCAAACAAATCCCATCATTCCATCTTAGAAGTCATTAAGGTTCTCAAGCTACTTTTCCAAATAGAACACTTCATCAGGTATAAAAGTCAACCTGAATGTCGTCAAAATCTGCAATTTAAGTTACCACAATAACATTTCTCAGTACACTATCATGACATCACTTGCCTTTTTAAAGCATTTACTATTTTGACTGCTCTGGGGTTTGACAAATCAGACACAGAACCAATTAAAAAACAAAACACAAAAACATTCCAACTGAATTCTTCGAAAGTAAACAGAGCCTAAATAAAGACCAAAATAAACCTAGTTAATGGGGAACTCTTAAAAACAAACTGCAACCCGGGTCAGCCAAAATTCTAAAAACACCATCCCAAACTCAGCACACGGACAGACCAAGTGTTAATTATAATGGGCAGGCAAAAGTTCCCCTGTCAACGACAGGAGGGCAGGTAAGGCCTGCCTCTGTATCAATGCAGAGACGGAAAGATGTATAACTGAAGAAAATTAACTATTGAACAAAATGATTGCGAGCTAAACTGCCAAACTGCAAAACACCGAGTTATTTTCTGGGCTGGCCATCTCCAGGAAGAAAAATGACTTTTTAAATTTAAATTATTCCAGTAGGATCAAAAAGCGGCTTAAGGGCCCGGCTAGAAAAAGAAAGGGAAAGTTTGGGGGCAGCGTCTAAGGAGGGTGGTGGAAGTTCCACAGCCGAAATCCCAAGAAGGGCGAGAGGGGCAAGAGCGGAGTCGCAGCCGCGGGCTAGGGGCGAAGAGTACAGCTGCCAGCCCGGATCCCGGCGGGAGAGTGAGAAGGAAGAGGAGGAGGTGGTGGCCGGGAGGAATGGAAGCTTCGGCGCTGGTCAGTTGTGACCGAAACTCCGCCGGCTTGGGCCTGGGAGGAGACAGAGGGGGTGGGGTCTCGGTCCTCCCTCCACTGGAAGTCGGGGCGAGGGTGGGCCGCGAAGCGCTGGGGGCCGCGTGGGGCCGGCCCGACACCTACCTGCGGGTCCCGGGCAGCCGCCCCAGAGCGAGGCCTAGTGCATCGCCGCCGCCTCCAAGCCTCCACGTCGCGCCGAGGCTGCTGCTCCGCGGCCGCCGCCGCCCGGAGCCCGGCTGGGCCGAGCCCGGCTTCCCGCCCCCGCCCCGCGCCGCTGGCCCGTCGGCCGGGGGAGCACAGGGCCGCCCTCTCGAGCCCAGCTCCGCTCGGGGGTGAGAGGCGGCAGCGGCGGCTCCCTCACGTCTCTCCCGGGTGTCCTGTCAGCCAGCAGTTTCCCCCGGGTCCGCAGCGCCGCCTCCGCCGCTGCTGCCACCGCCTCTCCCACATCCCCGGCCTCCAGAGGAGCCGCCGCCGCCGCCGCCGCCGCGCCGCGACCACTACCCCTAGCGATTCTGCTCCCTGCTCTACTGCTTCTCCTCACCCCGCCCGCCCGCCTCGGTCTGGCAGGGTCCGGGGAGACAGTGCCGGAGGCCGCCGCGAGGACGCCGCAGCCCCCAGCCCACAATCCACCGCGCGGCTCCACCGGGGCGGGAGGCCGCGGCCCGGGCCGGGGGGAGCGCTCGCCGTCTCGGGAGAGGGCCGGGCCTGGAGCGGGCGCCGCCGGCGTTACCCCGGAGCGGGGAATGCCCCGCGCGGCTGCTCAGCGCCTCCTCTAATCTCTAATAACTCCCCAGGCAGAGACAGAAACCCACGCTGAACTCGACTTTTCCCTACGACCCCTCCCCCACCCGCAGGTGCTCTCGGCGGCAGCCAGGTGCCGCTGGCCGCCTTCCCGGGTCGGAATGCGACCCCTCAGGGTGGCTCTCGCCCAACCCCTAGATCAACCGACACCAAACATCCCTCAATCACCCAGCACCTATTAAAGTAGATACTTCCACAGCATTCCACCCCTCCTTTCACCCCTTTAAAGTGAAGGCTGTTCAGAGTATCCCGGTTAAGTGTCCTTTGAAAGGTTTAAGGTCACCCCCTCCCCAACAATCCACTGAACTCTGGAAACAGTGCACTCCCTATGGAGGCCTTCTCCCACCAAATCCCAAGTTTTCCCAAGTACCAGGCCTTCCTCTCAGGCACCTATCACACTTCTCTAGCCGTGGAATCAGTTCTTCCTGCTCTTTGACTGAAATACTTGAAGTGTGTGTGTGTGTGTGTGTGTGTGTGTCACTATGATCAGTTCTTCCTGCTCTTTGACTGAAATACTTGAAGTGTGTGTGTGTGTGTGTGTCACTATGATCAGTTCTTCCTGCTCTTTGACTGAAATACTTGAAGAGTGTGTGTGTGTGTGTGTCACTATGATTAGTTCTTCCTGCTCTTTGACTGAAATACTTGAAGAGTGTGTGTGTGTGTGTGTCTGTGTGTGTGTGTGTATTATTAATACCTCCTCACTATGATTCTCAACAGTAATCCAATTTAGCCTGGTTTCCGAGGGCTGGTGATCTTAATCCAGTTAATAGAATCCACAAGAAAGAGAATGTGTTAGGATACTTTTTAAAAGAGAGAAAAGGGCCTTTTGAATGCTTATTTTATCACATAGTGTGTTTCATGTGTTTTATCAAATCAAAAGTGAAAATGTAACTCTTACCGTTGGAGACTGAAAAAAAAGTTTCCAATTTCACTTCTAAGAAGTCATTTTGAAAACTGCAAACATAACTCTTTGTGAAATAGTATTTTACCCACTAAAGAGCTAAAGTTGGGGGAAGGGAAGGACAATAAAGAAGAAAGCAACAAAAATAGCTGAGAGGAAATTCTTACTTTGTATTTTTCTAAATTCAGTTTTCTACAATTTTGTAATGAGAATGAGAACAATAATCTCCAACATGAACTAAATTTAACTATAAAAATAATAAAGAAACCCTCCTAAATCCTGGATAAAACCAGATGAGTTTACATTACACATCCACTAAAGAGCTAAAGTTGGGGAAGGGAAGGACAATAAAGAAGAAAGCAACAAAAATAGCTGAGAGGAAATTCTTACTTTGTATTGTTCTAAATTCAGTTTTCTACAATTTTGTAATGAGAATGAGAACAATAATCTCCAACATGAACTAAATTTAACTATAAAAATAATAAAGAAACCCTCCTAAATCCTGGATAAAACCAGATGAGTTTACATTACACAAGAAAAGACTCACCAAATTTCACCAAAACCCAGAGAGGAAAATAATTCACTTTAAATCTAGAATCAGTTCATAGATTATACTATGAAATGGATGCAACAAGTTCCTATATTTTTAAACCACATCAGGAAACCAACAGTAGTTCAAAAGCTGCCTTATACCCAGTGGTTTGGCATTTTAAAAAATATTTGCACTTATACCCAACCTTGCTCCGAAAAAGTTTCCAAGTTGCGGTAGTTGGCGCTTGGGTTAGAGAATAGCTATGAAGTATCTCTCAGACACTAGCACAAGACAGACAGGTTTGCCTTCCTCATCATCCATTTGTAGATAACAAACCATAGGAAGAAAATACATGTTGAGTATTGCACTTAGTTCTTTCAAGGATCCAGCATGATTTCATTTTTACTAATCCACAGAACAGTTCATAATCATGAATCTAAATCTAAAACTAAATGCTGATAATCAGGTTTGCCAAAAACATAACAAAAAACTATTAACTGGCTAAGGAATTTAATTTAGAAGTAGGTTTATTTCAGATTAATATGTTCTGAAAACAAATGTGTAGAGATATGTAATTAGTATTAATTTCCAGAAAGCACAGATCACAGAAAATTAAGAATAAGTGATAGAAATCATTATTGCCCTCAAATGAAGCAAATATCAAGTCAATATTTAGCTACCCTATTACTAACAGTGTATCTGGCATTATCTTTATTAAACCTGTTGAGAATTATGAATGGTGATAGTCACTGGGGTCAGATATTCTCATTAAATGGAGACTGGGCAAATTTTCTAATGCTGCAACACCTATGAAAGGCCTATGCATGTTTGCTATATGCTCAGCATGTGTTTGTGTATGTGGCAATTGTGAGACTAACATGTTTCTCAATCAGTGAATACCATTTTTAATGACTTGTCTGACAGAAACTATACTTTCATATGCCAATATAAATACAGAAAGGAAAGGGAACATAGTTGTAGGAACAATCAGAAAAATAATTTTGCAGTTTAGTTAGATACGAGCACTAGCCCCTCTTTTCTCTACAATGTATGTGCACACTCAGGCACATCTAACTCTGGGACCGCATGGACTGTAGCCCACCAGGTTCCTGCATTGGGGCAGATTCTTTACCACTGAGCCACCTGGGAAGCTCTTTTTCTAAATAGCAAAACTTAAACCTATCAAATGGAAACCCATTCAAGTTCTCTAACTTACTCTATAGCTCATACTCGTGTGCATGCCATCACTCAGTCGTGTCAAACTATTTGCAACACCATGGACTGTAGCCCACCAGGATCCTCTGTCCATAGAATTCTCCAGGCACAAATACTGGAGTAGGTTGCCATTTCCTAGTCCCGGGGATCTCCCAACCCAAGGATCAAACCGGAGTCTCTTGGTCCCTTGTGTCTCCTGCATTAGCAGGTGGATTCTTTACTACTGTGCCAACTAGGGGAGAAGGCAGTGGCACCCCACTCCAGTACTCTTGCCGGGAAAATCTCATGGACGGAGGAGCCTGGTAGGCTACAGTCCATGGGGTCGCTAAGAGCCTGATACGACTGAGTGACTTTCACTTTTCACTTTCATACATTGGAGAAGGAAATGGCAGCCCACTCCAGTGTTCTTGCTTGGAGAATCCCAGGGATGGGGGAGCCTGGTGGGCTGCCGTCTATGGGGTCGCACAGAATCGGACACGACTGAAGTGACTTAGCAGCAGTGCCAACTAGGAAGCCCCTAAATATGTATAATTACATTGTGTGTTTTTCTATTAATATAAATTACCATTGGTACAAAGTCAACATGCATGCAAGCACTAAAAGTATTATGCTGGTAGTAATTTCATCAGGTTTGATTTTTTGATCCAATGAATTATTTGATCCATCATGTTTCAACTGTTCTAAGAAGTAACAGTGTTTTAAAATCACAATTTATAGCATGATAAAACTTGAAACTATGTTTTAATCTCTTCATATCTAATGTGGGACTATTGGAAAAATTTCCAGTTTACTTTGAGTATGGTGTAAGATAATAATACTAAATGTGTGGATAAGCAACAGAAATGTTATGATATCTCATATGATAATAATACACTCAATAATTGTTGGGACTATATAATTTTTCAATATATCATCATTGCTTGCATCTTCTAAATCAGCTGCTTGATTACTTTGGAAGCAATTATTTAACTCTGTTAAACTGCCCTGTTACATTTATCTTTCATGCTAATATTCCAAATTTTCATTTGATTATCATAAAAATGAAAGTGACGTCGCTCAGTCGTGTCCGACTCTTTGTGACCCCGTGAACTGTAGCCTACCAGGCTCCTCCGTCCATGGGATTCTCCAGGCCAGAATACTGGAGTGGGTTGCTATTTCCTTCTCCAGGAGATCTTCCCGACCCAGGGATTGAACCCAGGTCTCCCACATTGGAGGCAGATGCTTTAACCTCTGAACCATAGCAACTACCACTTATTAAGAATTTACTGTGCTCCAAGATAGGGAAAACTAAGGTAGCATGGTGTATGAGTCTTCTGTTACTGTGTACAAAATACCACAAAATCAGTAGTTTAAAATAACACATACTTATTATGTTATAGTTTCTGTGAATCAGGAGTCTGGGCACAGCCTAGCTTGGTCTGGTGCTCAGGGTCTCATAAGGCTGCAATCAAAATATCAGTCAGGCTGTGTTCTCATTTGAAGCTATGGGGAAGAATCTGCTTCCAAGGTGATGCATGTTGTTGGCAGAATTCCTTTTCTTAGGATTGTACAAGAACCATAGTTTCTTGCTAGCTGGGGACTGCCCTCAGCTCCTAGAGGCCTCCTGCAATTCCTTGCCATATAGGTTTTCTCATTACGGCTGATTACTTCATCAAACAGCAAGGAGGGTCTCTAAACTCTCTAAAGAGAGTCACCTAGCATCATATTCTATCTTCACCATGATGATATTCTATCTTCACCATGTTCTATGGGTTAGAAGCAAGTCATGAGTTTTGCTTACACTCAAAAAGAGGGGATTATACAAAGTTGTGACTGTCAGGAAGTGGGAATCATGGGGCTACCCTAGAATCTGTCTACCACCTGCAGTGATTAATTTGACAGGCTTTGTAATTTAAGTCTGGGTTTTCAGCTCTGCTCTACTTTATGTGATTTTGATCTCAATTTCTAATCCTTTATTTCTTCATCTGCCAATTAGGAGTAATATATTTTTGGCAGTTTATTTTTCTCCTGAGTAAAGTGAGGATAATAATAAAGTTGTAAGGATTAAATGAACATTTTAACACAGTAACTAATAACATGAAAGATTCAAAACACACTTGCTAGTTTTCTTCCTCTTCTCTCCTTTTTTAAATTTTGATCTTGGTCTACTAGAAGTTCCCATTGTTATTTCTACTTTCAGTTGCTACTTTGTTAGCCTATGTTCAGAGTATGTGTATGTGTCTGTGACTGTTGTTCAGTCACAAACTTGTGTGCAACTCTTTGCACACAACTCTTTGCAACTCTTTGCAACTCCATGGACTGCAGCACGCCAGGCTTCCCTATCCCTCACCCTGAGTTTGCTCCAATTCATGTCCAGTGAATCAGTGATGCTATCTAACCATCTCATCCTCTGACATCCTCTTCTCCTTTTGCCTTCAGTCTTTCCCAGCATCAAGGTCTTTTCCAACAAGTTGGCTCTTTGCGTCAGGTGTCCAAAGTATTGGAGTTTCAGCTTCAGCATCAGTCCTTCCAATGAATATTCAGGACTCATTTCCTTTAGGATTGACTGGTTGGATCTCCTTGCAGTCCAAGGGACTCTCAAGAGTTTTCTCCAGCACCATAATTCGAAAGCATCAATTCTTTAGTGCTCAACCATCTTTATGATCCAACTCTCACATCCACACATGACTACTGGAAAACCATAGCTTTGACTATGCAGACCTTTGTCGGCAAAGCAATGTTTCTGCTTTTTAATAACACTGTCTAGGTTTGTCATACCTTTCCTTCCAAGGAGCAAGCATCTCTTAATTTCATGGCTACAGTCACCATCCACAGTGATTTTGGAGCCCAAGAAAATAAAATCTGTACCTGTGTTTGCTGCTGCTGCTGCTGCTGTTGTTAAGTCGCTTCAATCATGTCTGACTCTGTGCGACCCAAAAGACGGCAGCCCACCAGGCTGTCCCATCCCTGGGATTCTCCGGGCAAGAACACTGGAGTGGGTTGCCATTTCCTTCTCCAATGCATGAAAGTGAAAAGTGAAAGTGAAGTCACTCAGTCGTGTCCGACTCTTCGCGACCCCGTGGACTGCAGCCTACCAGGCTCCTCCATCCATGGGATTTTCCAGGCAAGAGTACTGGAGTGAGGTGCCATCACCTTCTCCAGTACCTGTGTTTAGGGGCATACAAAACTAACTCTAGTATCAATGCCTTTAAAAATAGGACTATATTGCAAAATGTTATCTCCTAACTTCAACTAAGCAAAATTAAAAATGGATAAATCCATGATGTTAGAAAGATAATTATCAAACATGGAGGCTTTGAGAGTTTAGAGAACTTTGCTGGAATTGGCTTCCCCCTTCCTCTGAATCATATGAAATATGCATATGGTACAGAAGGACATGTTTACATAGTAGTCTTCATGCACTTGGAATTTGCATCCTAGCTCTGCCACTTTCTGGCTAAGTTACTTCAGACATGTTAATTTCTCTAAAGTGCACTTCCTCATTGGAATAATGATAGTACCCACTTCACAGACCTCCTAAAGTATATTTAAAATGTATTTAAATAGCATCACATAGTGCCTAGCCCATAGTCAGTACTTAAAAACGTTAGATATCCTACCCATTATTATAATCTTTACTATCTCATCATTATTAGGAAAGCTGTGTTAATGAAAACCACAGAACAAGAAGCAGCAAGACTTGACTATGAATGAAGTGGTGAAGTAAGGCATGAGAAGTCAAAAGATCTCAGAACTTCTCGTAAACCAAAGGGCTGCAAGGAAGATAGGTGGTCAGAAGTATGAAAATTTACAAGTCAGAAGTTGGACAAGTAGGAACTAGGAGCCAAGGTAAGACTGTGAATTCTCAACCAACCTGTGAGGAATGTAATGTAAGACATCAGCAAGAGAAGGGCATGTGAAACAGAGGTAATTCCTACCTCAAATATGAAGTCTTTTATATATTACACTTCCTCCTGGAGCAGGAGTCAACCATAGAGCATATCTATTTGCATTTGGAACAGGAAACACATGAGTCCTTTAATATCAGAAAATAGTTAATAAATTGTTGAATAGCAATATAGCAATGAAAGTGAAAGTCACTCACTTGTGTCTGACTCTCTGTGACCCAGTGGACTGTAAACCACCAGGCTCCTCTGTCCATGGAATTTTCGAGGCAGGAATACCAGAGTGGGTTGCCATTTCCTTCTCCAGGGGATCTTCCTGACCCAGGGATTGAACCCAGGTTTCCTGCACTGCAGGCAGATTCTTTACTGTTTGAACCACCAGGGAAGCCCCAGTAGAATATAGCAATAAAAAGTATGGCCATATCCTGACAAACATAAAATTATTTTCAAATTGGACCATTTCCCTAGAGAAGTAGTTATATATATAGTATCTAATCCACCCCATTATAATATTTTTTTTCTTATGTTGCTCTATTCAGTACTGATTCTTTTCATTATAGAGGCTTTGTGTAACAAACTAGTTATGTTTCCAGGACAGGATTTTCTGTTGTTGCTGCTATTGTACTTTTCAAATATCCTACAGAATCTGGAACAAAGTACTACAAAGTAGACTTTCAATAAATGTTTGTTGAGTTAAAAAATAAATGTGAATTATTCCTCCTTCAGTTCAGTTCAGTCACTCAGTCGTGTCCGACTCTTTGCGACCCCATGAATCGCAGCACGCCAGGCCTCCCTGTGCATCACCAACTCCCGGAGTTCACTCAGACTCATGTCATCGAGTCAGTGATGCCATCCAGCCATCTCATCCTCTGTCGTCTCCTTCTCCTCCTGCCCCCAATCCCTCCCAGCATCAGAGTTTTTTCCAATCAGTCAACTCTTTGCATGAGGTGGCCAAAGTACTGGAGTTTCAGCTTTAGCATCATTCCTTCCAAAGAAATCCCAGGGCTGATCTCCTTCAGAATGGACTGGTTGGATCTCCTTGTAGTCCAAGGGATTCTCAAGAGTGTTCTCCAACACCACAGTTCAAAAGCATCAATTCTTTGGCACTCAGCCTTCTTCACAGTCCAACTCTCACATCCATACATGACCACAAGAAAAACCATAGCCTTGACTAGATGGACCTTAGTTGGCAAAGTAATGTCTCTGCTTTTGAATATACTGTCTAGGTTGGTCATAACTTTTCTTCCAAGGAGTAAGCGTCTTTTAATTTCATGGCTGCAGTCACCATCTGCAGTGATTTTGGAGCCCAAAAAAATGGCATTTAGTTTGATGAAAAATAATAATTCATGAAAATAATGATGACCTTGTAATCATACTTGATTCTTTCATATTCCACATCTAACATGTTAAAAAATCCTATTTCATCTTCAAAATATATCTTGACTGAACATTTCTCACCATTCACATTGCATCCACCCTGGTCCAAGCCATCTTGCCTATGGGCCACAAACTACAGCTGTTGTGATATATACAGCTCATTACAGGAAGCACCATTCACAGACATAACAGGTGAATGATGCTTCTTGGAGTTATGTAGTGCAATGATCCTACTTGCCTGAATTACTGCAAAAGTCTCCTAGTCTTTGTCCTCCACCAGCTTATCGTTAACATAATAATCAGTTTGACCTTCAGTTCAGTTCAGTTCAGTTCAGTCGCTCAGTCGTGTCTGACTCTTTGCGGCCTCATGGACTGCAGCACACCAGGCCTCCCTGTCCATCACCAACTCCCGGAGCTTACTCAAACTCAGGTACATTGAGTCGGTGATGCTATTATCAACCATCTCATCCTCTGTTGTTCCTTCTTTTCCCGCCTTCAATCTTTCCCAGCATCAGGGTCTTTTCCAATGAGTCAGTTCTTCACATCAGATGGCCAAAATATTGGAGTCTCAGCTTCAGCATCCGTCCTTCCAATGAATGTTCAGCACTGATTTTCTTTAGGATGAACTGGTTGGATCTCCTTGCAGTCCAAGGGACTCTCAAGAGTCTTCTCCAACACCATAGTTCAAAACCATCAATTTTTCAGCGCTCAGCTTTTTTTATAGTCCAACTCTCAAATCCATACATGACTACTGGAAAAACCATAGCTTTTACTAGACAGACCTTTGTTGGCAAAGTAATGTCTCTGCTTTTTAATGTGCTTTCTAGGTTGGTCATAACTTTTCTTCCAATTTTGACCTTGCTAAAACTTAAATCAGTTCATGTCATGTCATTCCTCTGCTTAGAACACACCAGTGTTCTATCTCATTCTATCTCATTTACAGTAAAAGATAAAGTCCTGACAAGGTCCTCGTTGATCTCATACCACTCTTACCTCTCTAACTTTATCTCCTCTTGCTCTCCCCATTTCTCACTCTGCTCTGGTCATATTGGGCTCCTCACTGTTCCTGGGATGCCAGGCATGACCCTGCCTCAAGAGCATTTACACTTACTCTTCCCTCTGCCTGGAAATCTTTTCCCTCAGATATCCAAATGGTTAATCCACTCACCTCCTTTGGGTCTTTATTCAGATCTTACCTTCTCAGTGAGACAGTCTATGACACCTATATTTCTTATTGCAACACCATGCCCTATGTGTTTTTCTACTTCTTCTCCTTAGTCTTTATTATCATATAACCCACTCATATATTTTACTCATTTATTATCTTCCCCCATGACGACAAAGGGTTTTATCTGTTTTGTTTATCACTTTACCCCTCCCCATACCTGGAACAATGCCTGGTGCTAGTTGAGAGTTCAATAAATACTTGTTGAAATAATGAACAGAAGATAAAGGCAGATTAGTGCTTATAAACCACTTTTTTCCATATATTAAGCAAAATTGTAACCAATTAGTCAAATGTTTTTTCAAGGCTTGCCACTGATATGTTTGGAGAAGAAAATGGCAACCCACTCCAGTATTCTTGCCTGGAGAATCCTGTGGACAAGAGGACCCTGGTAGGCTGCTGTCCATAGGGTCGCACAGAGTTAAGCAACTTAGCACTGGAAAAGGAAATGGTGACCCACTCCAGTATTCTCGCCTGGAGAATCTCAGGGAGGGAGGAGCCTGGTGGGCTGCCATCTATGGGGTCACACAGAGTCAGACACGACCGAAGCAACTTAGCAGAAGCAGCAGCAGCAACTGATATATTATAGGGCTCAGGATATTTGTAAGTAACTATTAATTTATTAGATAATGACAGTCTTGCCTTATTTTACAATTGGAGTATTTTAAGTAATAATTATATGGAATAATTTTAAAAATATGCAGTTCTATAATGAAAAGAAAGAATGGGCTAAACATTTATTAGAAAAAAATTTTTTCACTTAAAAGTTCCCTAGGTTAAGGAGAAATTTCTTTAAGACTTTTCAAGGAAAAATTATGGGTGATTTAGAAACCATATATTTTTCAGAGAAACAGAAGCCATGGTTGGCCTCTCAGTGGATTGCTTCAAGAACCACCTTCTATGTCAACTGGGTACATGACTCAATACCAGCCATCACTCAGAAAAAAAAACCCCTCAGAAGCAGGAATACAAATTCTTATACCACAATGTAATATTTTTAAACAGAAAAAAAAAAAAAAATCAAACAGGAAATATTTTGGAAGCAAAATAAACAGAGACCAAAAAACTCCACTTGGTATCATAGAAACAGGACAATCTCACAACATAATCCAAAGTAAAAGATTATAACAATAGATTGCAATTATATAATGGATTTTCCTTGGATACCAAAATACATTTAGTTCTCATGCAGTTGTCTGGTCATTTTGGTTCCCATCAACCAGGAAGTAAAATATCTGTGTTTTCTTACCTTATTCTCTTTATTTGTGTGAATTCCTGAGTGTTAACAAGTTCTCAGTAGAATTTTATTTTAATCTAGAATTCTTATTTCCAAACATCTCATTTTAGATTTAAAACAGTATTTTCCCCTTCTTTACTTTTATTTATTAACTTTTAGGGAGCTATATAAAATGAAAAAAATGAAAAACTGAAAAAAAATAATTGAAATCAATGACTGTTGGAAAAGAAGAGGCTTTTCACTTGCAGATGAGGAAACGGAGGTCCAAAGGGCTCAGACAAAAACATGTTAGTGGTGGGAGCTGGTTTCCAATCAGAAACCAGGTTTAAGGACTTTCACTTTCTGTCCCATGCCCTTTGTCCCATATTATATTGTCATGTTAGAATGCTACAGCAACAAACTACTGAAAAGCAAATAATTGTGTTATGTGGAATTATTTATTATTTGAATCCAAAAAATAGCAGATTCCCCTTCTCCTCCAAAGAAAAGCTAAGGTTTCTTTAAAGTATGGAATTTGAAGGTTCTCATTACTTGTAAGAAACATCTTGTAGGGAAGATTTTGCTTGGTAATAGATATCTAATAACTTAGCAAATAATCAATGAGATGAATTTAATATTTTAGGTATTCTTTCAGTTCGTTCAGTCAGTTGTTTCAGTCGCTCAGTTGTGTCTGACTCTTTGTGACCCCATGAATTGCAGCACACCAGGCCTCCCTGTCCATCACCAACTCCCAGAGTTCACCCAAACCCACATCCATTGAGTCAGTTATGCCATCCAGCCATCTCATCCTCTGTCCTCCCCTTCTCCTCCTGCCCCCAATCTCTCCCAGCATCAGAGTCTTTTCCAATGAGTCAACTCTTAGCATGAGGTGGCTAAAGTACTGGAGTTTCAGCTTTAGTATCATTCCTTTCAAAGAAATCCCAGGGTTGATCTCCTTCAGAACGGACTGGTTGGATCTCCTTGCAGTCCATGGTACTCTCAAGAGTCTTCTCCAACACCACAGTTCAAAAGCATCAATTCTTCGGTGCTCAGCTTTCTTCACAGTCCAACTCTCACATCCATACATGACCACAGGAAAAACCATAGCCTTGACTAGATGGACCTTTGTTGGCCAAGTAATGTCTCTGCTTTTGAATATGCTATCTAGGTGGTCCACTGAAGAAGGGAATGGCAAGCCACTTCAGTATTCTTGCCTTGAGAACCCCATGAACAGTATGAAAAGGCAAAATGATAGGATACCAAAAGAGAAACTCTCTAGGTCAATAGGTGCCCAATATGCTACTGGAGATCAGTGGAGAAATAACTCCAGAAAGAATGAAGGGATGGAGCCAAAGCAAAAACAATCCCCAGNCCAAGGAGTAACCGTCTTTTAATTTCATGGCTGCAATCACCATCTGCAGTGATTTTGGAGCCCCCAAAAATAAAGTCTGACACTGTTTCCACTCTTTCTCCATCTATTTCCCATGAAGTGATGGGACCAGATGCCATGATCTTCATTTTCTGAATGTTGAGCTTTAAGCCAACCTTTTCACTCTCTTCTTTCACTTTCATCAAGAGGTTTTTTAGTTCCTCTTCACTTTTTGCCATATGGTGGTGTCATCTGCATATCTGAGTTTATTGATATTTCTCCCTGCAATCTTGATTCTAACTTGTGTTTCATCCAGTCCAGCGTTTCTCATGATGTATTCTGCATAGAAGTTAAATAAGCAGGGTGACAATATACAGCCTAGATGTACTCTTTTTTCTATTTGGAACCAGTCTGTTGTTCCATGTCCAGTTCTAACTGTTGCTTCCTGACCTGTATATGGGTTTCTCAAGAGGCAGGTCAGATGGTCTGGTATTCCAATCTCTTTCAGAATTTTCCACAGTTTATTGTGATCCACACAGTCAAAGGCTTTGGCATAGTCAATAAAACAGAAATAGATGTTTTTCTGGACCTCTCTTGCTTTTTTGATGATCCAGTGAATGTTGGCAATTTGATCTCTGGTTCCTCTGCCTTTTCTAAAACCAGCTTGAACATCTGGAAGTTCACGGTTCATGTATTGCTGAAGCCTGGCTTGGAGAATTTTAAGCATTACTAGCGTGTGAGATGAGTGCAATTGTGCAGTAGTTTGAGCATTCTTTGGCATTGCCTTTCTTTGGGATTGAAATGAAAACTGGTTTTCTTTACCAGTTCACAAATCCAGAAACTGTTCCCATATTTTGTTGTAAGAATGAAACCTTTTACAAAATATATAGCTTATTTTTGTGTATTCCTCCTTTATAAAGAAGAAGCCTATTTCCACTCTTCTAAGATTATCCCTTTTCATACTGTTCATGGGGTTCTCAAAGCAAGAATACTGAAGTGGTTTGCCATTCCTTTCTCCAGTGGACCACATTTTGCAGAACTCTCCACGATGACCCGTCTGTCTTGGGTGGCCCTACATGGCATGGCTCATAGTTTCATTGAGCTAGACATGACTGTGGTCCATGGGATCAGTTTGGTTAGTTTTCTCTGATTGTGGTTTTCATTCTGTCTGCCCTCTGATAAGGATAAGAGGCTTATGGAAGCTTCCTGATGGGAGAGACTGACTAAGGGGGAAACAGTTTTGTGCTGATGGGCAGGGTGTTCAGTAAATCTTTAATCCAATTTTCTGTTGATGGGCAAGGCTGTGTTCCCTCCATGTTGCTTGACCTGAGACAAAACTATGATGGAGGTAATGAAGATAATGGCGACCAGCTTTAAAAGGTCCCATGCAGGCACTGCTGCACTCAGTGCCTCCAAGCCTGCAGCAGGCCACCATCAACCCTCGCCTCCACCGGAGACTCCTGGACACTCATGGGCATGTCTGGGTCAGTTTCTTGTGGAGTCACTGTTCCTTTCTCCTGGGTCCTGGTGCACACGAGGTTTTATCTGTGCCCTCCAAGAATCTATTTCCCCAGTCCTGTGTAAGTTCTGGTGATTCTATGGTGGGGTTAATGGCGACCTCCTCCAAGAGGGCTTATGCCAAACCCAGATCTGCTGCACCCAGAGCCCCTGTGGCAGGCCACTGCTGACCCGTACCTCCACAGGAGACACTCAGGCACAGATCTGGCTCAGTCTCTGTGGGTTTGTAAGGTTATTATTGAATCACGACGCCGGGATTCTTGGCCTCCGGAGGAGAAGAATTCAATCCGGGGCCAGAGACGAGGCTTGATCGCTCAGAGCTTTTGTGTAATAAAGTTTTATTAAAGTATAAAGGAAATAGAGAAAGCTTCTGACATAGGTATCAGAAGGGGGTAGAAAGAGTACCCGCTTGCTAGTGTTAGCAATGAGTTTATATACTCTCCAGTAAATCCAAAGAATGTTTGGAAGTTGTAAAGACCTCACCAGACCTACTCCCATAATTTACATTTTAAGATAACAGAATTAGCCAGAAGGTTTATCCAGAGACTGTCCTCTGGCAGAATACATTGTTGTTATATAATCCTTATAAAGAGTAGGTCTACTCCCATAATTTATAGAATTAGCCAGAAGGTTTAATCCAGAAACTATCCTCAGGCAGAAAACATTATTGTTGTATAATCTTAAGGAATGTAGAGAAGAAAAAAGTTTGTCCTTTTTTCCTGCTTGAGAATTCCAGACCCCTCTCTCCTTGGGGACCCCTAGACTTCTTATCAACCTGCCTAGGAAATGACTCTCTCAAGTTGGGCGTGCATTTTGTGCCCTTCTCAGGTCTGAGCAGCTCGGGCAACCAGGTGCTTGGTGAGCACACTCTTCCAGGTGGGCCGTGTGTCTTAATCACCTCCCCAGTCCTGGCCGCTTGTTTCCTGGTTGTGCTGCAAGAGCACTGTCTCATATGTCCTGTATGTCTCCTCTGGATAGCTGATCTCAGGCTGAGACCCTCCTGGTGGATATCAGCCATTCACGATCTCAGGAAAATGTGATTAGCAGCTGGGAGCCTGCTCACAGTTTGTTGGAAGATGCCCTTTATGGGGTTGAGATTGTAGCAGCCCCTTGCCAGAGAAGCTCTGGCCTGCTTCTCTGCCTCTGGGGCGGGGAGGGTCTGGTACACAGCAGGCTAACTCTCTTTTGATATTTGCTCAATCCTTTGTTCCGTGAGCAGGCCAGGCTGCACCTTAGGTTGTTAGGTTAGCGCCTTTCATGGAAAGTTCTCTCTTCCGGCAGTCCGTTATGTTGCCTTCTGAGATTCCAAAACTCCCCACAAACACACGTGTGAGAGGGTTTCCTACTGTGTGGAAACTTCTCCTCCTTCATGAATCCCTCAGCAGTGGCCACAGGACTGGAAAAGGTCAGTTTTCATTCCAATCCCAAAGAAAGACAATGCCAAAGAATGTTCAAACTACTGCACAATTGTACTCATCTCACACACTAGCAAATACTCAAAAGTCTCCAAGCCAGGCTTCAACAGTACATGAACCATGAACTTTCAGATGTTCAAGCTGGGTTAGAAAAGGCAGAGGAACCAGAGACCAAATTGCCAATATCTGCTGGATCATCAAAAAAGCAAGAGAGTTCCAGAAAATCATCATCTACTTTTGCTTTATTGCCTATGCCAAAGCCTTTGACTGTGTGGATCACTACAAACTATGGAAAATTCTTAAAGAGATAGGAATACCAGACCACCTTACCTGCTGCCTGAGAAATCTGTGTACAGGTCAAGAAGCAACAGTTAGAACTGGACATGGAATAACAGACTGTTTTCAAATCAGGAAAGGAGAACATCAAGGCTGTGTATATTGTCACTCTGTTTATTTAACTTATATGCAGAGTACATCATGTGAAATGCTGGGCTGGATGAAGCACAAGTTGGAATCAAGATTGCCAGGGGAAATATCAATATACTCAGATATGCAGATGATACCACCCTTACAGCAGAAAGTGAAGAGGAACTAAAAAGCCTCTTGATGACAGTGAAAGAGGAGAGTGAAAAAGTTGGCTTAAAACTCAACATTCAGAAAACTAGGATCATGGCAACTGGTCCCATCACTTCATGCAAATAGATGGGGAAACAATAGAAACAGTGAGAGACTATTTTCTTGGGCTCCCAAATCACTGCAGATGGTGACTGTAGCCATGAAATTAAGACGCTTACTCCTTGGAAGGAAAGTTATGACCAACCTAGACAGCATATTCAAAAGCAGAGACATCACTTTACCAACAAAAGTCTGTCTAGTCAAAGCTATGGTTTTTCCAGTGGCCATGTATATATGCAAGAGTTGGACTGTAAAGAAAGCTGAGCACTGAAGAACTGATGCTTTTGAACTGTGATATTGGAGAAGATTCTTGAGAGCCCTTGGACTACAAGGAGATCCAACCAGTCCATCCTAAAGGAAATAAGTCCTGAATATTCATTGGAAGGACTGATGCTGAAGCTGAAACTCCAATACGCTGGCCATCTGATGCGAAGAACCAATTCATTGGAGAAGACCCTGGTGCTGGGAAAGATTGAAGGCAGGAGAAGGGATATGAGGATGAGATTGTTGAATGGCATCACTGACTCGATGGACATGAGTTTGAGTAGGATCTGGGAGTTGGTGATGTACAGGGAAGCCTGGTGTGCGGCAGTCCATAGGGTCTCAAAGAGTCAGAAACGACTGAGTGACTGAACTGAACCGAAGTTTATCCCAAGTTTATTTTACAGCTCAGCAGACATAGCAAAAGAAATGGTAAAGAGCATACAGGTCCCATTTACCAAATAAGTATTTTTGTGTCTATTATAAATTGAAAGTCAGACTAGTGATAGTTTTTTCCCCCGCAGATCCCTAAAACAAGCATATATCAAATCAGTGAGCAAACAAAAAGCTTGTCTAATGGCTCTGTCTTTATGATTAAACTGGCTTGCTGATGCATGCCAGTGAGCAGTGCTTCTATTCCAGGTGGTCAGCACATCTCTCTAGTTAATGGCATCCAGAGGGAAATTCTTTACTGCACGCCTGAGCTGCCTGCCTTTTACCCCAGTATGCTAGAGGCTACCTCAGTACTTTTCCTCAGAATGAGGTTAATTTTTGTCAAAATCATAATCCCTCTTAGTGGTGAAAGAAATATTCTGATTCTAAATCTCTTATTAGAATGAAGAGATAGGGAAAATATTCGTATACCAACACTCCCTAACCCCTTTAGGTTAACCCCTAATCCTACTTTTCCAATAGATGAAACATCCATTCAGACTCAGTGTATATTTATCAAACATATTTCTGGGTCCTAGATGCTAATGGTAAACAAGACTGATTCAGTTCATGCTCTCAAAGCACTCACAATCTGGGGTGGATTGGAGAGGGAATACAGAAAAGAGACATTTAACAAAGCATTACAGAACTGTCCAACAACAGTTGGGATACATTGTCATGGAAAAGAAAAGAAGCTGTGAGAGCTTGTAAAGGTGAGTGTAATTTAAGGTAGGTGAACAAAGAATCCTTGCCCATGGAAGCAGCATTTAAACTGAAAAATAAATAGGAGTTAACCAAGGAAGGGGAATAGTGGTGGTGGACAACAGTGGTGGAAGACTCATAGGCAGTGGAAATAGCCAACAGAAAGAAACTCAAAGACATGAAGCAGCTAGGTAAGCAGAAGGAACCGTGAAAAGGCCAAAGTAGACCTAAGTTAGACCATTCAAGGAGTTATAGGTCATGGTAGAATTTGAGCTTGATAATAAGTTTTTACAGGACTCTGGAAAAGGATGACACAATCATGTTTTTAAAAGATCAGTTTAACCACTCTGTGGAGAATTAATCAGTGGACATAACCAAGAAAACATATGGAATTGGCAGCTAGAAAGCTATCTGTTAGGGAATGAATGTTTGTGTCCCCTACACGCAAAGGCATATGTTGAAGGCTTCATCCCCCATTGTGATGGTATTTGGAGGTGGGAATTTTGGGGGATATTTAAGTTTGAATGAGGTCATGAGGGTGAAATCCCCATGATGGGAAGAGTGCCCTTATTAGAAGAGGAAGAGTGGGCGATACCACTGTCTCTCCATCATGTGAGGATACAGGGAGAAGGTGGCTGTCTGTAGGCCAGGAAGAAGGCTCTCACCAGGAACTCAGTCTACCAGCACCTTAATCTGGGACTTCCCAGATCTCATAACTGCTAGAAATAAATGTCTATTGTTTAAGTAATCCAGTATGTTTTTTGTTATTGCAGCTGGAGTCCGAGTGGTCCAGGTGCTGGGCTAAGGTAGTGGTGATAAAAACAAAGAGCAGTAAACAGACTGAGAAGTATCCTTATAGACAGAATTGATAGTACTTGGTGACTGGTTGGACAAAGGGGCTAAGAAATAGGTAGATGTTAAGGATGATTCCTGGGCTTCCCAGGTGGCTAAAGAATCCACCTGCCAATGCAGGAGATGCACATTCAGTCTCCAGGTCGAGAAGATCCCCTGGAGAAGGAAATGGCAACCTACTCCAGTATCCTTGCCTGGGAATTCTATGGACAGAGGAGCCTGGTGAGCTACAGTCCATGGGGTTGTAAAAGATTTGGACATTAGTGACTAAAACAACAAAAAGGATGATTCTAAGTTGATGATTCCTAGGTTCTTGACAAGAGCAACTGGGAGGACGGTAGAACTATTTAATGAGGTAGGAAACACTGGAAAAGAGAAAGAATTAGCACCATAAGTTTAGTAATAGATATGTCTAACTTGGAATGTCAATGTATTAGCTATCTCAAAATATTAAAAAGGCAGTTAGATATATGAGTCTAGATCTAAGAGAAACCTGAATGAAGATATAAATTCAGAAGTTCTCAACATGTAGCTAATAATTGAAAGGATAGATGTGTATGAGATTCTTGAGGGAGTATAGAGATAAGAGGAGGGAAGGGGAGAGAAGAAAAGAGAAGAGGAGAGGGCCTGTAAGTCCATACAAGCCTGTAAGTCCAACAACACAAGACTCTACACATGGACATCACCAGATGGTCAACACCAAAATCAGACTGATTATATTCTTTGCAGCCAAAGATGGAGAAGCTCTATACAGTCAACAAAAACAAGACTAGGAGCTGACTGTGGCTCAGATCATGAACTCCTTATTGCCAAATTCAGACTTTAATTGAAGAAAGTAGGGAAAAACCACTAGACTCAAATCCCTTATGATTATACAGTGGAAGTGAGAAATAGATTTAAGGACTAGATCTGATAGACAGTGCCTGATGAACTATGAACTGAGGTTCGTGACATTGTACAGGAGACAGGGATCAAGACCATCCCCATGGAAAAGAAATGCAAAAAAGCAAAATGGCTGTCTGGGAAGGCCTTACAAATAGCTGTGAAAAGAAGAGAAGCGCAAAGCAAAGGAGAAAAGGAAAGATATAACCATCTGATTGCAGAGTTCCAAAGAATAGCAAAAAGAGCTAAGAAAGCCTTCCTCAGCGATCAATGCAAAGAAATAGAGGAAAACAACAGACTGGGAAAGAGTAGAGATCTCTTCAAGAAAATTAGAGATATCAGGGAACTTGTCATGCAAAGATGGGCTCTATAAAGGACAGAAATGGTCTGGACCTAACAGAAGCAGAAGATATTAAGAAGAGGTGGCAAGAATACACAGAAGAACTGTACAAAAAAGATCTTCATGACCCAGATAA
>SJXQ01005883.1:135073-197277 GCA_006408695.1 Aepyceros melampus | reverse complement strand
TGACTGAGTGACGAACTGAACTCAATTGATGTATAGAATTCACTTGCAGTAATGGCAACCTGGGTAATAAGGAAGGAATGTACTTGCAAGTAAAGTGAAAGTGAAAGTGAAGTCATATCCGACTCTTTGCGACCCCATGGACTGTAGCCTATCAGGCTCCTCTGTCCATGGGATTTTCCAGGCAATAGTACTGGAGTGGATTGCCATTTTCTTCTCCAGGGGATTTTCCCGACCCAAGGATCAAACCCGGGTCTCCCACATTGTAGACAGACGCTTTACTGTCTGAGCCACCAGGTCAAGTAAGGATAACTGAAAAAGCCAATGGCAAATTTATTTCTTAAAGTTTCTTAAAGGTATCCATGAGCTAACAAGACAGAGACATTCCAAGGCCAGTATATAGGAGAGAAGAGAAAATCCAGAAAGGTAGGATTAGCACTCAAGTGTATTTCTGGACCCAGAAAAAACAATTATAAAGTTAACTCATTGTTTTGTTGCCTCGCTGGGTTAACAGAAAACAAAAGACAAAGCTCAGGGCTAGCTGAAGGTATAGGTCTCTGAAGAACCATCTCCACTTTAAACTGGGACTTTGCAGGTCTATCCCCTTATGGTAAGGGTAAACCAGAAGAAACCAGCCTCTGCAAGGGCATGGCTTTGTATCAGCTGGGTGGTTCTGGTAACTTAAAGACTCAAATCTGAATTAAATAATGTGATCCCAGATTGATAGTCCTCCCAAGCACCTAACAGAAACAAATAAAAATCTAGTCTCAAGTTGGATATCATCATCATAGCTCCTCAAGTTATTACTCCAAGTGATATTTTAAAAAACAACATCAAAAACTAATGGAGGGGGAAAAACATAAAATAACTTTTAAAAATATAACTGAAGGCAAGAAAGGAAATAAGAAAATCTTAGAACATGCAGGACAAATAAAAAGCATAAAATAAGAGGCAGCCTTGAACAAAATATCAATAAATACACCAACTGTTAAATGAAATAAGTCTTCTAGTTTAAAATATAACAAAATCCAGGAAATCCCTGTCAGTCCAGTGGTAAGGACTCTGTGATTTCACTGCTGAGGGCCTGGTTCAATCCACAGTAGAAGGACTAAGATCCTGCAAGCCATGCTGGCAAGCCAAACAAATGAAAAATATATAAAATAAAACAGAAACCACCTATACGCCATTTACCTGTAACTTATCTAAAACATACAAATGCTGAAAGCCTGAAAGTAAAAGAATGACAATGGCTATATAACACAAATCCCAAGCAAGAGTAGGGAGCGCATCTATATCAATGTCAGACAAACAGAACTAAAGGCATTTACAGAGACAAAGAAGACCACTTCACAGTGACAAAAGGTTCAATTCACCAAGAGTATTCTAATTTTAGCATCAATGCATATAAAGGAAAAGTGACAGTGCTGCAAGCGGAGCAGGGCTAGACCTGAGAAGGGCTGCTGCCCCCTGGTCCTCTATCTCAGCCTCCCAGAGCGGAGAGGTGGAGAGTGTGGAGTGCAGAAGCTTAAGCCTGCACTACATAGAAGAGCGAAGCTGATAAAAGAAGCAATGAGACTATAAAAAAACCTGTGGAGTTTTCAAGAGGCTGATTCACAGGGATTTATTTCTTGTGGTCATTCCTTGATTTTCTTGGTGACAGAAAGACAATGCAAATAAACAGATGTATAAATTCCTTTTATAACAGAAATTCTGATTTGCTAAGAGAATAGATTTGAAAACTCATCAGAAGAAAAAAGCGTAACTATATATGGTGATGGATATTAACTAGATTTATTCTGGTGATTATTTGCAATGCATACCTATACTGAATCATTATATTGTACACATAAAACTATATATAATAAGTCAACTATATCTCAATTTGTGAAAAGAGAAAAAAATCTGTGGGAGAAACATAGCTAGAAAACACAACTGCAGAAGAAATCTATACAAGCTACTTAAAATATCCATTCTTCATTTTTAATATAAAAGAACAATAAAGGGTCATAATATATGTGAAGGAGGAAAGGCAGCATAGAACACAAAACTAAGATAAACAAAGAATTAAATCCACAGAAAATAGAGACAATTTAGGAAACTACAGTTAACTAAAAACTCTTGAGAGTCCCTTGGACTGCAAGGAGATCCAGCCAGTCCATTCTGAAGATCAACCCTGGGATTTCTTTGGAAGGAATGATGCTAAAGCTCAAGCTCCAGTCCTTTGGCCACCTCATGCGAAGAGTTGACTCATAGGAAAAGACTCTGATGCTGGGAGGGATTAGGGGCAAGAGGAGAAGGGGACGACCGAGGATGAGATGGCTGGATGGCACCACGGACTCAATGGACGTGAGTCTGAGTGAACTCTGGGAGATGGTGATGGACAGGGAGGCCTGGCGTGCTGCGATTCATGGGGTCACAAAGAGTCGGACACGACTGAGCGACTGAACTGAACTGAACAGTTAACTAAAACAAAACAACATAAAGAACCCTGTAATGTCCTCAGAAAGAATCAAGATGATATTGAATTCATTTTAAGAAATACCAAACAAGAAAAAGATACTATGAAAAAAGATCAATCAAAAGGATGAAAAGAGCTCTCAGAAATTTAAACTGTGATTACTAAAATAAGAAGTTCAATAGAAGGGTTAAAAAACAGTACTGAAGAAATGTCCCAGAATGTCAAGTAAAATGACATAGTAATAAAAATATTTATGAAAAGATAAGATTGCAATGCAGGAGACCCAGGCTCAATCCCTGGGTCAGGAGGATCCTCTGGAGAAGAGAATGACAACCCACATCAGTATTCTTGCCTGGAAAATCCCATGGACAGAGGAATCTGGAAGGCCACAGTCCATTAGATCACAAAAAGTCAGATACAACTGAGCAACTAACACATACACACAAGCTGCATCAGGGTCAGTCTGGGAGGCATCACATTCAACCAGAAGAATTCCAGAGAGAATAAAGTGAAGAAAACTAAGGAGGAAACACTAGCATACACTAATGCTGAGGAAAGACCTAAGTTTACGGTTAAGAAGAGCCCACCAAGTGTCAAGCACAGTGGGTTGAAAAGAACCTACCAAATTCACATTGTACAATTTCAGAATACCCAATGTAGTACTTGTCTTCCCTGGTGGCTCAGTGGTTAAAGCGTCTGCCTGCAATGCAGGAGACCTGGGTTTGATCCCTGGGTAGGGAAGATCCCCTGGAGAAGGAAATGGCAACCCACTCCAGTATTCTTGCCTGGAGAATCCCATGGACAGAGGAGCCTGGTGGGCTACAGTCCACAGGGTCGCAAAGAGTCGGACACGACTGAGTGACTTCACTTCACTAACGTAGTACTTAGTTGCTCAGTCATGTCCGACTCTTTGAGATTCTTTGGATTGTAGCCTGCCAGGCTCCTCTATCCATGGGATTTTTTTTTCTAACTTCTATCAGTGGGATTTTTCAGGCAAAAATACTGGAGTCAGTTGCCACTTCTTCCTCCAGGGGATCTTCCCCACCTAGGAGTCTGACCCATGTCTCCTGTGTCTTCTGCATTGCCAGCAGATTCTTTACATGCTGAGCCACTGGGAAAGCCCAAGGTAGAGGCATGACTAAATGCTTCCAGAGAGGAAAACCAGGTAATCTACAAAATGTCAAAATGGCATCAGACTTTTCAGAAGTAATACTGAATGCTAGAAAATAATAGCATAATGCCTTAAGAAGTTCTAAGGGAAAGCATTTTTGACCTTGATGTCCATATTCTGCCAAACTGCCAATCAAAGAGAAAAGAAAAATAAAATAATTTTATACATGTAAGATACTGACTTTCAGAAAAAGTGGTAGAATGACCGCATATGTTTATTTCCTCATCCTCCCAAAACCACACAAAAATGATAGTAAAGTAACAAAGAAGGCAATAACTAGGGCACCCATTGATCCCAATTTGCCCAAAAGCTGTCCCCCCATGATTATTAAGCACCTCTTTCTTTTCTAAAAGTGTCTTGGTTCAAATGAAAATTACATGGTCACCTCATTATTAATCTGCAGGGGTAAAGGGTACTAGCGGTTTCATCAGATTTGGGGGAGGTAGAAACCAAATGGAAAAGTGCTAACTAATTAGCAAAGTAAAAGTTGTAACTTAAGGTTCTGAGAAGGGGAAAGCACATAGACCTAAATTTTCCCTTAAAAATCCATGAGGCTTTATTCTCTGGAGGAAGCAGAGAGGATCTTAATTCAGGAATACAGAATTCAAGAATTCAATGAGGCACAGGACTAAAAACAGATGAATTAAGTGAGTAAATATACACAGTAGGCCTCCTGTCCCTTTCTGCTGCTTTGAACTCAGAATACCAGCAGCCAGACATGCTCCATTGCTTTGTATATTTCTATAAAAGTTAAAGACAGATTTATTCTGTGGTGACTCAAAAAAGCTAAAAGGAGACAGTGACTGAATGTTGTTATAGGTCCATCATTTCTGCCTTGAATAGAGCAATGAAGAGGGTGGACACCCTTCTCACCTGGTTTCAGTTGAACAATCATAACCAGAGACTTGGCCACGAGGCTCAGGCAATTTCTGCATTGCCTGCATCAATTTTTTTCTTCAGAAAACTGAAGAATTCCACCTACAGGGCCCTGCATTTGATAAGGAATAAAGAGGGAGTGCAACCCTGACCACTTTCTGTCTCTTGTCACGATTTCCAGTCCAGGGAGAGAATCAAAACTATTGTGTAGCCTTCCCTTCCCAGGCTCCACCAAAAAAAAAAAAAAGGATTTTCCTAATTTTTGCCCTGTCTAGAATACTAGTACTAGGTTGTATTTAATTATTTATTTGCAGATCTGTCTCCATCATAAAATTCTAAAATGCATGTGAATGAGAATGGTATATCACTTGGTTGTTGTACCCTCAAGGTGAGTTGAGTCTAGGAACTTATTGAATAACTGAGTCTAGATTACTGGCAATGAAGAAATTTGCACATGAAAAAATCAAGAAATATGATTAAGACTTCTGAAATCCTCCTTTTTAAAAGCATCAAACATTATTCACATTACTCAAAATCATGTACACGAACTATGCAAAACACCTGCATGAGGGTTTTCAGACGCTCTAACGGCGCTGTACATGTTCGAGCACACATACCCGTATGCCTCCAGCCAACAGATATTTCCATAGATGGCCAGATTTTCTCTTTTCATCAATTAAATTATGAAAAGTCCAGCTATCTCCCATGTCAATTCCCTATCAAACAAATTTTACATAACATTATAGTTAGCTAATCTCAAATGGAAATGTTATCTCCTAATAAGGTCTAAATTTTTTATATATCTTATCTCCACAGCAAATTTAATATCAGCCTTTCCTAGAATTTTGTATCTTACCAACTAATATAACTTTAAATAACTCATAAATTAGCTTGAAATACTGTCAATTATAAAATTAATATAATTATATTAAAAATATGAATTGATAATTTTTTGTATCATGCTTAGGACAACCTTTACAATTCAACCATTTAAAAATCTGTATACCATTTTCAACATAAAATTATTTGTCTAAGATTAAATACAAAAAGAACAATCTGTCAAATTCTAATAAATACTTTTAGCTCTCCTGTGTCTCCTGCATTGCAGGCAGTTTCTTTACCCACTGAGCCATGGAGGATGCCCCATAGTCAAATACAGGCTATGCACACAGTGGTGAGAATCGTTATTTAAGAGGCAATAATGTGTAAGTACCTTCGGTGTTCAAGACTAGCGGATTCTCCTATTATCTTCAGTCAGACATTTCACTTCTAACAAGTTCAATTCAGTCGCTCACTCATGTCGCGTTGCCCTAATGGTCCAGGAGCAAGCAACAAGAATGAAGACAGAATACGAAACGTGGTGCAATGAGTCAGCGGATCTGCAGCCGCTATTGGACTGAGGTGCAGGGTCCACTCTGAGTCCAGCTTTTATTCCTAATTGCAGACTACAAGATTTTTTGATCATATCTTTCCCAAGACACTACACTGACACAGTCCAGATCTCCTTGTTTTTACCCCAGGCCATCCTCTTTTGGGCTAGTCTCAGGAACAATCAGCAAGTGCATAGGCAGCGTTCATGCTTGATGCCAACCCAGGTGTTCCAAGGTCCATGCTTTCATGATCCCAGTCACACTCCATTCTGGTTTGGCCTTGGGGTTTGTAACAAGGAGATTATCCTTAAGAAAAACATGAACGATAATCATTAACACAGTTTCTTAATATATGCTGTTTTTCCAGGTGCTCTTTCCGTGGAATTTCTCAAGGCTGTGAAACTACATTATGAGGAATTCCCACTACAGTGTCACACTCTTTGCGACCCCATGGACTGCAGCACACCAGGCTTCTGTGTCCATCACCAACTCCCGGAACTTACTCAAACTCATATCCATCAAGTCAGTGATGCCATCCAACAACCTCATCCTCTATCACCCCCTTTTCCTCCCACCTTCAATCTTTCCCAGCATCATGGTCTTTTCTAGTGAGTCAGTTCTTCACATCAAGTGGCCAAAGTATTGGAGTTTCAGCTTCAGCATCAGTCCTTCCCATGAATATTCAGGACTGATTTTCTTTAGGATAGACTGTTTGGATCTCTTTGCAGTCCAAGGGACTCTCAAGAGTCTTCTCCAACACCAGAGTACAAAAGCATCAATTCTTCAGTGCTCAGCATTCTTTATAGCCTGACTCTCACATCCATACATGACTACTGGAAAAAACATAACATTGACTAGATGGACCTTTTGGCAAAGTAATGTCTCTGCTTTTTAATATGCTGTCTAGGTTGGTTATAGCTTTCCTTCCGAGGAGCAAGCATCTTTTAATTTCATGGCTGCAGTCACCATCTGCAGTGATTTTGAATCTCAAGAAAATAAAATCTGTCACTGTTTCCCATCTATTTGCCATGCAGTGATGGGACCGGATGCCATGATCATAGTTTTCTGAATGCTGAGTTTTAAGCCAGCATTTTCCCTTTCCTCTTCATTTTCATCAAGAGATTCTTTAGTTCTTTGCTTTCTGTCATAAAGGTAGTATCATCTGCATATCTGAGGTTATTGATATTTTTCCTGGCAATCTGATTCCAACTTATGCTTCATCCAGCCCAGCATTTCCCATGATGTACTCTGCATATAAGTTAAATAAGCATGGTGACAATATTCAGCCTTGACGACTTGTTCCGATTCGGAACCAGTCTGTTGTTCCATTCACTTTTAACAAGGCAAATATAAAATATATGACAATACATTTAGAAGCACTTTGCTGTGTAATTGATAAAAAAAACCTGGGCCTTCCCATGTAGTGTGCAGAACAGATAATAAATTCTGTGGTATATATATCGCAAGTAGGATTTTTTTTGAGGGTCCAGAAGTTTGATCACATATGTGATGATTAAGGACCTGTGCTCAGGAGTCAGGTGGGATTCAAATCCCAAATCCCTGAGCTCCTAATTGAATGAACCCTCTGTGACTTAGTTTTCTCAAATGCAAAGAGGAAAAATACTAATACCTAACTGGATAGACTTATTTTTTTTAATTAGGTAACTTAGAGCATATAAAGCCCTCAGCATAATGTTTGGCACTAAAAAACACTCAGTGAATGTCAGTTACCAATATTATTAATTGTAAAACATAGAGTGCTTGAAACCAATTAGTCCTCCAAGTGCTTGGCTGCACTTAGTCATTAGCAATAATATGACTAGGAAACAGCTCAATATCTGTTTACGAAATAAAAACTGATATTTACAGAGCAAACCCAGTGCTGTATTGAACAGTTATATGTCATCTTCAGTTCTCATAATAACCCTAGAAGAAGTAGGTATTACTACCCCAATTTTACAGTTAAGAAAACTGAGGCCCAGAGAGATTAAATAATTTACTCCAGCTCACCTAGATAGTAAATGGCAGAGCTGGGATTTGAACCAGAGCTGGCACTGTTTCCACCCTGCAGAACTGGCTGCTTTCTACCTCTGGGCTGTACAGCTAGAGTTCCAAGCACATTTGTATCCTGTGAAATTACTATAAATCAAACAGTGGACCTGCCCATGGAACAAATGAAGCACCCTTTGTTAGCACTATACCCAAAAGGCAGTTCATTGAGTTCATTTTAAGTGACTTTAGTAGGTTATCACCAACACTATATCAGTTAATTTTCAAAATATGCACTTTCCATGCCCATTTGCTGTTTATCTCATTTTAAACAGAAAACTTATCATATATTAGGCATACAATGGGCTTCCCAGGTGGCACTAGTGGTAAAGAACCTATCTACCAATACAGGAGGAGGGCATAGCAACCCACTCCATTCTTGCTTGGAGAATCCCACAGACAGAGGAGCCTGGAACACTACGGTCCATAGGGTCGCAAAGAGTCGGACACGACTAAAGCAACTTACCATGCACACAGGCATACAATAAATGTATTTTTCATTGTCTTGAATTTGCTTTAATCATCTCTAAAAGGAAGGTATAGAATGAACACTTCCTAAGGAAAAAATCTCTTAATGATTTACATATTTATTGAAAGAATGTTGGTAACTAGACAGTTTTGTAAGGGTCATATTATGAGTAGAAAAAGCACACTATTACAGCTAAGATAGTAAGATTATTCTGTCTATCAATAGTAATGTGATCCTACTGGTCCTCTCCATTTCTCAGAGACAGGACATATGGATGCATGTATATATTTGACCCTTGAATAACACAGAGGTTAGAGGCACTGATCCCAGGTACAGTCAAAAATCCATGTAGAACTTTACAGTTAGCCCTCCATATCCATTGTCAACCACAGATCATGTAGTATTTTAGTATATATTTACTGCGAAAAAATATGCATATAAGTAAATCTGTGAAGTTCAAATCTGCACTGTGCAAGGTTCAACTGTATACATATAATCATGAGACACAGAATAGTATAGATTTTAGTCTGTAGTTACTAAGCAAAACTTTTCAGATAGTTTAATAAATTTTGAGAACTTTAAGAAATTACGAAGCATAGATTTTTAAGTGCACAAACAGACAAGACCTATGCTGACTATGAGGTATGTATGCATATGAAAAAAACTAAAGCTTTGAACACTCTTTCAAAAACTTCTGTTCAAAGTTTATCCATTCATCCAACAAATATTTATCAGTGAAGTGTTATATAATACAGCAATCTGCAATTCACATTCCCTACTTTTCAGGCAAGAAAATAAGCAACTACAACACAAAATGATGTGCTGAGTAGGAGTAATCAACTCTTAAGAGTGTACTTCCTCTCAACAGATGTGTGCCTTTTGCAGGTTGAAACTTTAGTTGAAGTAGATATTACATGTCAACTCAGATTTTTTAGCATCATACAAATTTCTGAGGAAACATCACTTATAGTATAGTATAGCATCATTTTTTTCATCAGCAAAACCTCACTAAACAATTTTCTGGCCCCACAATTTTCTAAGAGTATGTAATGCATTACATTTACACCCATGATTCATAGAATAAGACATACAGATTCTTAAAAAGAGACCACTTACGGTAAAACGGCTCCAGTAATGGGCAATTTCCTCCATATTTCTTGCAGGTTTAAATAAAAATACTTCCTCCATTCATCCCAATCCACTGTCAGTGACCCATCAGCATCCATGCTATAAATTAATACAAATTATAATTCATACATTTTAAAAAGCATTATCAAAATGACATCTCATATTCTTAAAATTTGAGCTGTGTTGAGTTCTGCACATTGTTACTTTTGTGATGTAGAAAGTGCATCTCACATCTCTCAATTTTTGTTTATATGGGAATAATTCCTACAAAACAGAGCTATTAGAGTATTAAACTGGATTATATGTACAAAGGCCTTGTAAATTATAAAGAACTAACAAGCTGTCAGTATTACTACATCCCAACCTTCTAGCATTTCTCCTTTAAATATTTCCCCTTCTCCCTATTTGTAACTTCATCTTGTAACTCCTTAACAATCAAAATGATGGCTGACAATTACCCTTTTTGGTTATGGATCTCAAAAGGCAATTTTCTTTTCTATGGATATAAAATATCCAATGTCAAAAATATCATAAATGCAAATATCAATGGAAATAGAATTTTCATTAATATGAGATAATAGTAAACTAATTTTAAGAATTCTCATCAGGGAATTTCTCAATTCTTTGAATGAAATTAAGAATGTGAAGAAAGATAATGAAATTTATCATTTTGAAATGTGAGGTTCCCAAAATTTCAAAGTTACTTGTTTGAGGAGCACCCTTTCTCATTTTCCTCAGTGATTACTGCTAATTTTCACACATCTCAAGCCACCAAATCAATTTTTGACTCTCACTCTCAGGCCATGTTGTCCCCCATTTCTCCATAAAACATGAGTATTGAAGTGTTCTCATCTTAAAACCTCTTAACCCAACCTTCCCCACAGTCACCTCTTAGATCTCTGCCTTTGCATAACACTCTCTAAAGAGTTGTTTGTCTAGGGACTTCCCTGGTGGTCCAGTGGTTAAGACTCTAAGCTTTCAATGCAAGGGGGCCCAGGTTCAATCCCCGGCCAGGGAAATTAAGATCCCATAAGCTGCATGGTACAGCCAAAAAATGGAAAGGGCATGGCAACCCATTTCAGTATTCTTGCCTGGAGAATCCCATGGACAGAGGAGCCTGGCAGTCTACAGTCCATGGGGTCGCAAAGAGTCAGACACTACTGAAGTGGCTTAGCATGCATGCACATATACAGCCAAAAATATATACATAAATAAGTTACTTTAAAGAGCTATCTACCTTCTGTCTCCAATTTCTCATTCTCTTTTAAACCCACTTCCATCAGGCTCTCACTAATATTACTACACCAGTATTCTCCATGGCACCAAATTAGTGATCCATTCTCTATCCTCATCTTTACCCTATCAGCAGCATATGACAAAGACAGTTGTCTCCTCCATGAAATATCTTCTTCATCTGGTTTCCAGAATACAGTGTTATCTTAGCCTTCCTCCTTTTTCAACTCTGGCTGCTCCTTCTCTGTCTCCTTCACTGGTTTGCCCTCATCTCACCTGCCTCTAAATATTAGAGAACACCAGGACTCAGAGCATTATACTCTCTTCTTGGTTATCTCTTCCAGTCTCATGGCTTCAAATACCATCTATGGGGCTATGATTTCCAAGTGTCTCTCTTGAGTGATCCTCTGAACACCAGATTACGATTTCAAGTTGCCCACCTAACATTTCTACTTAGATGTCTGGTTAGCATCTGAAATGCAACAAAAACAAACCTGAACTCTATATCCAGCCCAAACGTGCTTTTCTCACAGTTTTACCCCTCTCAATATATGATAATTCCATTCTTTTAGATGCTCAGGCCAAAAATCTTGACACTATCCTTGACTATTTTTTTTCTTTTACACCTCACTCACAATTCAGCAGTAAATATTATGAACATTTCAAAATACATCCAGAATCCAATCACTACTTACCTCCTCCATCTTGGTACAAGCCACCCTCAAATGCTGTCTGTATTACTGCATACCTGTCCTCCCTACTCTCACCCTTGTCCCCTCTATTCTCAACACATCAGCCAGAATGATCTAAAATCATGTCATACCTCTGTCTAAAACCATCCAATGACTTCCCAGGGCAATAGCCAAAGTCCTTGTAATTTCCTGCAAGATCATATGTGATCTGACTCCTGTTACCTCTTAAAGCTCGTCTCCTACCACCCTCTTCCTCATTCACTTTATTCCAGACACACTGCTCCCCTCTCAGGGTCCTAACCTTGTCAGATACACTGCTCATGCTACTTCCTTTGCCTAGACTGCTCTTCCCTCAAAGACCATCATGACTCCTTCCTCACTTCTTCAAATCTCTACACAAATGTCACCATCATGGCCTTCCCAACTCAGCATATCTAAAACTGCAACTCCCCTATCACTCACACATCCATACTGTTTTCTCCCTTCTATTATTTTTCCACTTATCACCATCTAACACAGTTTGGTTTTCTACTATTGTCTCCTCTTGGTCATTGAGTGTTCCATAGAGCAGGAATTTCTGCCTGTTTCCTTCTCTACCACATGCCTAGCATCTATATAAATGTCATGCACTCAGTAAATGAATGAATAAATTTCTCTCTACCCACTTTTATCCTTACCTCGTATGTTCCTAGACTCAGAGAATTACATGTTAACTCTTACTCAAGGACCCCCTCTGTCTCTCTTGAGCTATTGGTCCTACTCCTTCTCAATCATTAATTTCCTTTCTCTACAACATATCCAACAAATGTCTCTCTTTCTCATGGCTACTTCTCACAAATCTCTATCCTTCAAAAACTTAAAAAAATACAATGTAAAAAGACTTGCTTAGTCATCTTCTCCATCTCATCTAAACTTCCCAAATCAGTAAACTACATTCATCATACCCACCTCCTCACTTCCCATTCGTTCAGTAGCCCAATGCAATCTGACATAACCCTTTACCACCCACTGAAACTGTTTTCACTGAGAGGACCAGAAATCTCAAATGAGCAGATCCAAGGAATTTTTTTTTTTCAATATTTATGTTTCCAGTCCCTCCTGTTAAATCTGATACTCTTCACCCTTGGTTTTTGTAACAATATTAAGTCAGTTGGAAAACACATATTGATCTGTGAGTACATTCCAGACACTGTACTAGGCATTGACTATAAAATAATGGATAATATACTTTGGTCCCAGCTTTACAGTCTATTGGGAATAGGGAATATGACAGCTGAGCCTCTGTAAAGTTGTAAAAGGAAATACCAGCAAAACCAAAAAAGTTTCGGAGGTCAGAGTCACGTCTGAACAGAGACCTAAAAAATAAGCAGGGGATATCCAAGTGAAGGAGCTGGAATGGGTCTCCCAGACACAAAGAACAGTTTGTACAAGGGTTGAAGCAATGAGACTCCAGGGTGTTCATGGCTGTTGTTGTTGTTTAAGACTGAAAGCTCAGTCAGCCTGGAGCACAGAGTGGAGGGAGAGTTCTGGATGACAAGACTAGAGAGGTGGGCCAGACCACATGGAGCCCTGTAGACCACAGAAAGGAAACAAGGTTCCATCTTAACCCTTAATAGTATCGATTATTAACATGGGTGTGAAAATTCTAAATGAAGTGATAGCAAATCAAATTCCTCTGTATACTTAGAAGAGCAACAAAAACCATGTTTCTGTGAGTAAATCCAATAAAAGTTATATAAGAGCTTTATACAGAATGCTGCTAAGTCACTTCAGTCGTGTCTGACTCTGTGCGACCCCATGGACGGCAGCCCACCAGGCTACCCCGGCCCTGGGATTCTCCAGGCAAGAACACTGGGTGAGTTGCCATTTCCCTCTCCAATGCATCAAAGTGAAAAGTGAAAGTGAAGTCGCTCAGTCGTATCCGACCCTCAGCAACTCCATGGACTGCAGCCTTCCAGGCTCCTCCGTTCATGGGATTTTCCAGGCAAGAGTACTGGAGTGGGGTGCCATTGCCTTCTCCATTATAGAGAATATATAACATTAAAAGACATTAAAGAAGATCTAAAAATAAAGACATACATAATATTCATGAAACATAAAATGTAACATCATAAGTACATCACTTCTCCCCCAAATGGATTTATAAATTACATGTAATTGCAATCAAAATTCCAAAAGGGGGGAATTAAATTCCCAGTGGTCCAATGGTTAGGACTCCATGCTTCCAGGGCAGGGGGCACTGGTTCAGTCTCTGGTTGGGGAACTAAGAATCCCACATGCTGCTTGGTGCAGCCAAAAAAAGTTCCAAAAGGGGTATACGAGTATATGTATGCACATGTGCATATTTGTATATGTATCCACATAAGCTGATTCTAAAATGCATATAAAAGATTAAAGGGCCAAGAATAGCATTGATATTATTGAAGATTAAGAAAGTAAAACCAGATATCAAGATGTATTCTAAAGTGATAGCAATTAGGAGATGGTAATGATGCATAACAGACAACAGCCAATGTAATAAAATAAAGAGATGAGAAACACATCCACATACAGATGGAAATTTAATAATATGACAGAGGTAAGCATTTCAAATTGTGGGGAAAGGATGAGACCAGTCAATTAATGGTGATGAAACAATAGACCATATAAAAAAAAAAAAGAAACTGGACGTGTAATTTTATAACATACATGAACATCAATTACAGATGAATTAAAGAACTAAATGTAAAATGCAAAACTGTAAAAATAAGATATAGGTTAACATTTTTATATCCCAGGGTAAGGAAGAATTTTTCAAGGTGTTAAAAGCACATGCATAAAAGAGAAAGATGGACAAATATGACTACATTAAAACTGAAATTTTCTGCACAATGACAAAACACAAAAAAATAAATTTAGAATAAGAAACAAGCTGGGAAAAGACATTTGCAGCACATATAACCATCATAGGATTAACATCCAGAATTTATGAAAGAACAGCTACAAACCATTAAGAAAACGATGACCAATTCAGCTTAAAAGTAGGCAAAAGACAAGTAATTCATAGGGAGGTAATATCCAAATGGCCAGCTAATACATTAAAAGATGTTTGGACTCACTAGCAATGAGGAATATAATTAAATCAAATTATATTAAAACAACAGGACAATATTTCTGACCCATGGGTTTAGAAAATAGTTAAATATTAGAAGACTATAGTATTAAATAATAGGAAGGAAATAAATTTCTAGTAGAATACTAAATTGGTACAGCCACTTTGGAGAAAAATTTGTAATATCTAACTAAAGGTCTGTATACCCTACAGTCAAGCAACTTGACTGAAAGTAATAAACAAGAGGATGCATACAAGACTATTCATTCCAGCATTGTTTTGTACTAGTAACGAAACAAAATTTCTTAAAAACCTAAATTCTATCAGAAGAATTCATAAATAAATTGAATCATATACATTAAATAGAAGCTGTACACTGACTAAAATGATTGATGCTATAGACATCAACAAATCTCTAAAATATAATATTTAGGAAAAGTGATTTTAAAAATATGCAGCATGCCACCATTTAAATAATGTCTTAAAATATGAGAAGCAGTATCATACTTTAAGGATATGTAGGTAGTAAAATATACACAGAGATAAGAATGTGTATGGGGATGATAAGTTCAGGATAGTAGTTACTTCTGGCAGAAGGGAAGGAAATGGGTTTAAAGACATTGAAAACTTCAGCTGTCTGTAATGTTTTATTTATTTGAAAAGTCTGAACCAAATATGGCAAAATGTTAAATATGACAAACCCAGTGATGGTATGGTTGTTTGTGATAAAATTCTCTATTGGTCTGTACATTTCTTGAATGAAACAGTTCATAACAAGTTAGCTTTATCTCAGGAATGTTTCATGTCAGTCTACTACTATAGTACATTAAATAAATAAGTCAAGAGAAGGGTTTCCTTGGTGGCTCAGTGGTAAAGAATCCACCTGCCAATGCAAGAGACACAGGTTTGATCCCTGATCCAGGAAGATCCTACATGCCTGGGAGCAACTGAGCCTGTGCGCTACAACTGAGCCTGTGGGGTAGAACCCAGGAGCCGCAACTGCTGAGCCTGAGCACTTTAGAGCCCATGCTCCGAACAAGAGAAGCCACAGCAATGAGAAGCCTTCGTACTGCAACTAGGGAGGAGCCCGTGCTCACCACAAATAGAGAAGCCCATGCAGCCACGAAGACCCAGCACAGCCAAAAGTAAGTAAGTTTTTAAGAAACAGGTTAAGTGAAAAAAGCTGTATAATTGACAAAATTCAGCTCTCTTTCCTAATAAGAGATACTTTTCTTCAGTGTTTTCTTATGTGTCCCTATCATAACTTTCGCCACTCTGCAACTCAGCTCCCCTCAGCCCCACAGACTATTAGCTCTGCAAGGATGGGCACCAGGACCATATCGTTTATACCACTGAATCCTCACTGGCTACTGCATGTGTGGCAAAAAGCATCAATCAATATCTGATTGATAGGTGACTTGATTGATTGGATGCTTGATGGATTGATTAATAGCATAAAGTATATGATCTTACAAAAAAATAGATATATGTGTAAATATAAAATAAATATAAAATTATATCAATGGATTAATATTGCAGAGGTGGATTATGGTGACCTTGAGCAAGTTACTTAACCTCAGTAAAACAAGGAAAATAATAGCTTTTGCCTCTAAAGTCTTAAGAGACTTAAAGCAGATAATAAATCATGTAGAAGAGTGATAACAAACAGATGATTATGAGCCATTATTCATGTTTTCATAAAATTTCCATAGTTTTCACCTTCATAACGAAAAAGCTGTTTGTGTTTTTTATTTGTTTGCTTGTGGGGTTTTGGGGTTTTGTTTGGTTTTTTTTTTTTTGGCTACACTGTACATACAGCGTGAGGGATCTAGTTCCCCAACCAGAGATTAAACCCACAACCCCTGCACTGAAAGCACAGAGTCCTAACCACTGGACTGCAAGGGAAGTCCCAAAAAGGTTTTATAGAAAGAAAGAAAGTGAAGTCGCTCAGTCATGTCTGACTCTTTGTGACCCCATGGACTATAGCCCAACCAGACTCCTCCATCCATGGGATTTTCCAGGCAAGAATACTGGAATGGGTTGCTATTTCCTTCTCCAGGGGATCTTCCTGACCCAGGAATTGAACCCAGGTCTCCCACATTGCAGGCAGACACTTCACTGTCTAAGCCACAAGGGAAGCCCAAAATGTTTTAAAGTAAATAAAAATTAATTTTAAAATGTATATAATATGTAAGGGCTGACCTTTCAAGAATCTTCAATGCCTCTTTTTCAGAAATATGTATACCTATTAAGTTGAGACTATTGATAATTTCTGAAGGATCAATCACTCCTTTAAAGGAATAAAGAAAATGAGCATCAACTGGAAGGTTGAAAATATGCAGAGGCAAACAGTAACTCAGTATTCAGCACATTATCACAACATGCCATAAAACATCAACACCCCAATTATTTTTTCTACTTGCCAAGCAAAGAGACTGGAAAGTCCATATGACATTTCTTATATTCATAAATAAAAAGTTTATCTCCAATATTGCTTAAATAAGTCATTCTTATCTCTTCTTTCCCTCAGCCTACTACACATTCAACCACCAAATGTGGTCTGTTCTGTGCCTAAGTGTTTCCCAAGTCATTTATTCCCATCAACCCAGTCCCACAGTAGCTCAAAATGCCAGTCCATGCTCTACACAAATATGATGGTGTTACTACTCCCACTACTAAAAACTCTTCAGAGGCTTCCCACCTCATTCCCCGTTATGATCAAGTCCAGAAACCTTTCCAGACCCCAAGGCTCTCCATGATCCTACCTGTGCCAGCCTCCCAGCCTCATCTCTGACACTTCCCCCTGCTCTCAGCTTCACCCTCACTGGTCTTCCTCGAGTTCCTCAGACATGCATACTCCCCCTAGGTGACCACAGTCTCCCAACAAGCTATTAACTCTGCCTGGACCACTCTTCCCTACTCTTCACTAAGGTAACTTCTATTGATCTTTCCAGACTCAGCTTAACCACCATTGCCACATGGAGCTTCATGTAAAAACCTTACCAAAATGAAATAAATATTTCTCAGATCTTTAGCTAAAAAGCATATTACTCAAAGGGTATAAACTTTTGGTTAGCAGTTTTCTTTTTGAAAGGCAGTATGTAAATAAAAGCAACATCATTTAAAAATATTTCTTAAAAGTAATAATAAAACAAATGACAGAATTAAATAAATGAGTTTTCAATAACCTTTCAGGGAAGCCAAACACCTAAAAATAAACCTTTACTAAAACACAATTAATTTTTGGATAAAATTACTGGTTGTATTAAAAACAAACCATCATTATTTGTGTCCAAACTCTTAAATTAAAAGTCAATTTCATGTTTATCTCATTATCCTTTATGTACTGCATAAATGTGCCAAGGTCCAGCAGATTATGCTCATTAACAACCACAGATTTTAAAATTATCTACAAGAAAGAAAAAATGATAATATTAGAGATACATTCACACAAGGTAGATAACAAATTACAGCATTTAAATATTTATATATTTATCACATGTAAACCAATCTGCCACAAATTACCAGTGCCTTATTTTTAGAGTAAAATTTCTAACACTGAAAACATAGAATCTTTGAGTACTGGAATTTTAAAGAACTTTAGCAATTGACTACTCTTCTACTCAACAGCCATGCATGTATTCATTCACTCAGTAAATATGTAGGGAACTAAATGCTTGAGAAACAGAAATGAGTCAGCAATAATCCCAGTGCTCCAGAAGCTTACAAGCTAATAGGGAAGACACCAAAATCACAATGGTAGAAAATGATCAAGCATCAGAGGGTAACAAAGATGTGAGTGCTCTGAAGAAGGGACAGAAATAGAAGGGACTCAAATATTATTAAAATGAATAGCAAAAGGTGAGCAAACAAAAAACAAAGGTGTGAGAAATGTAGCAAAGATCACCAGCCATCCACCAAAATTCCTCATTGCCTTCTTTGGACACGTGGCTAGATTACACTTTCCAGTCTCCCTTGCAGTTAAGCATGGTCCATGACCAAGATCTCTCCAACAAAATCCAAGTGAAAGTAAAGTGTGCCACTTCTAGGCCTAGCTAATAAAATCCTCTCACATGTCTTCCTCCATGCTCATTCCTTTCACCAGCTGAATGCAGATGATGATGAGACCCTTGAACAAAACATAGTCACAAGAGAGAAAGAACCTGGATCCCTGCATATCTGCAAGTTGGAGAACTGTCCCACCAAACACAACACCCTTCAGGAAATCAGGAAACCTTCAGTACCATACTATGAGGTTTACACTTTTCCCACCAACATTGTCCACCCCTGAAGAGGAGGGTTATGAACTAATGAGATGTACTTTCAGAAATGTCATATGATGGCAGTGTGGAAGAAGTGATGGTGAGAGGTAAGGTCAGGAAGACTGGTTATAAGTCTGTTACAGTAACAGGTGAGAGATAAGGGCAGGAAGACTAGTTATAAGACTGTTACGGTAAAAAGTGAGGGACAGTAGAGTCATCATAATGGTCCTATGAAAAAGGCACTAATAAGACCCCTATTTTACAGCTCAGGGCACATTATGAGAAGACCAGAAATCTGACTTTCATGCCAGTTCACCTCTGCTTCCTCAGTGAAGTAAAGGGCATGGTCAGCAGAAAGAGAGAAGCAAGGAGCTTGTGGTTGGGACAGACAGGGTTTCTCAACCCTGCCACGACTGACATTTGAGACCAGATAACTTTGCTGTCCTGTGCATTGTAGCATGTTTAGCATCATCTCTCACTACATCCATAAGGATCATGAACTCCTTATTGCCAAATTCAGACTTAAACTGAAAAAGTAGGGAAAACCAATAGACCATTCAGGTATGACCTAAATCAAATCACTTATGATTATACAGTGGAAGTGACAAATAGATTTAAAGGACTAGATCTGCTGACAGAGTGCCTGATGAACTATGGACAGAGGTTCATGACATTGTACAGGAGATAGGAATCAAGACCATCCCCAAGAAAAAGAAATGCAAAAAAGCAAAATGGCTGTCTAAGGAGGCCTTACAAATAGCTGTGAAAAGAAGGGAAGTGAAAAGCAAAGGAGAAAAGGAAAGATATACCCATTTGAATGCAGAGTTCCAAAGAAGAGCAAGGAAAAATAAGACAGCCTTCCTCAGCAATCAATGCAAAGAAATAGAGGAAAACAATAGAATGGGAAAGACTAGAGATCTCTTCAAGAAAATTAGAGATATCAAGGGAATATTTCATGCAAAGATGGGCTCGATAAAGGACAGAAATGGTATGGACCTAACAGAGCAGAAGATATTAAGAAGAGGTGGCAAGAATACACAGAACTGTATAAAAAAGATCTTCATGACCCAGATAATCATGATGGTGTGATCACTCACACTCACCTAGAGCCAGACATCCTGGAATGTGAAGTTAAGTGGGCCTTAGGAAGCATCACTAAGAACAAAGTTTGCAGAGGTGATGGAATTCCAGTTGAACTATTTCAAATCCTGAAAGATGATGCTATGAAAGTGCCGCACTCAGTATGTCAGCAAATTTGGAAAACTCAGCAGTGGCCACAGGACTGGAAAAGGTCAGTTTTCATTCCAATCCCAAAGAAAGGCAATGCCAAAGAATGCTCAAACTACCACACAATTGCACTCATCTCACATGCTAGTAAAGTAATGCTCAAAATTCTCCAAGCCAGGCTTCAGCAGTACGTGAAACGTGAACTTCCAGATGTTCAAGCTGGTTTTAGAAAAGGCAGAGGAACCAGAGATCAAATTGCCAACATCCACTGAATCATTGAAAAAGCAGAGAGTTCCAGAAAAACATCTATTTCTGCTTTATTGACTATGCCAAAGCCTTTGACTATGTGGATCACAATAAACTGTGGAAAATTCTGAGAGAGATGGGAATACCAGACCACCTGACATGCCTCTTAAGAAACCTGTATGCTGTCAGGAAGCAACAGTTAGAACTGGACATGGAACAACAGACTGCTTCCAAATAGGTAAAGGAGTACGTCAAGGCTGTATATTGTCACCCTGCTTATTTAACCTATACGCAGAGTACATCATGAGAAACGCTGTGCTGGAAGAAGCACAAGCTGGAATCAAGATTGCTGGGAGAAATATCAGTCACCTCAGATATGCAGATGACACCACCCTTATGGCAGAAAGTGAAGAAGAACTAAAGAGCCTCTTGATGAAAGTGAAAGAGGAGAGTGAAAAAGTTGGTTTAAAGTTCAACATTCAGAAAACGAAGATCATGACACCCAGTCCCATCACTTCATGGGAAATAGATGGGGAAACAGTGGAAACAGTGGTTGACTTTATTTTTCTGGGCTCCAAAATCACTGCAGATGGTGACTGCAGCCATGAAATTAAAAGACGCTTACTCCTTGGAAGGAAAGTTATGACCAACCTAGACAGCATATTAAAAAGCAGAGACACTACTTTGTCAACAAATGTCCGTCTAGTCAAGGCTATGGTTTTTCTACTGGTCATGTATAGATGTGAGAGTTGGACTGTGAAGAAGGCTGAGTGCTGAAGAATTGATGCTTTTGAACTGTGGTGTTGGAGAAGACTCTTGACAGTCCCTTGGACTGCAAGGAGATCCAACCAGTGTATCCTAAAGGAGATCAGTTCTGGGTGTTCATTGGAAGGACTGATGTTGAAGCTGAAACACCAATACTTTGGCCACCTGATGGGAAGAGCTGACTCATTTGAAAAGACCCTGATGCTGGGAAAGATTGAGGGCAGGAGGAGAAGGGGACGACAGAGATTGAGATGGTTGGATGGCATCACCGACTCAATGGACATACGTTTGGGTGGACTCTGGGAGCTGGTGATGCACAGGGAGGCCTGGCATGCTATGGTTCATGGGGTCACAAAGAGTCGGACATGACTGAGCAACTGAACTGACTGATTGACTGACTCACTGTATCTTTCACCTCACACACATATATCTCCCAGTGTACAACCAGCAAAAATGTCATATGTCTCTGAGGGACAAAATCACCCCTAGTTGAGAACCACTGGGATAAATGGATAGAAGATAAAATTGACAGGCTGCTAAAGCAGAAGACCCAGCTCTTGCCTGAGAAAAGAGATGGAATAACTAGATTATGGGGCTGCATTCTGAAGGAAAGCATAACTTCATCAGTTTGTTTGCTGATTCTGTGTAACACAAGGTGAGTGCAACAAAAAGCCTTGGACACACAGAATCCGGTGAAACAATATGTGGTATATAAAATTAGGACTGGAATCTGTGGTTGGTTGGGCCTTAGGGATCAAACCATCAGTCTCCATAACAAAAATGTTAGATAGCATTAATCCATCCCCCATTTCTCTGGTATACACTATATAAATCTTAAGAACTATGGTGCATAAGCTATGTGTTACTGTGCTGACTGTATGGTTTTTCTAGATTCAGTGTTCTCTGCTCTCACATCCATCATTCAATTCAAGCCTACCAGATGGAAACTTATTAAATAGTATTTCCCATAATTCAATGTAATTCAGTCGCCTCACAAGGAAAAGATTTCTATAAAGCCTGGTGTACTGTCACCTTTTCAAACTCATGTGCACACACGTTCCCATGGTGCTGCTGAAGCCACTAGTCTCTTAGAGAAGCTTTAAGTAAAACAAAGACTTTATTTTTACTGTAAGTCAGCTAGTTAAACGTACAGTTGTGGAAATGAGGACCCTCTGAAAATACAATAGTGAGTATTGATATTGTCATGTGTTGAGCTTAAGGATAACTCTACGGTGTAAGGTATAGTGCAGTACAGCGACTTCTAAGTGTAGGGTTAAACGGGCGAGTATGGGTTTTAACTGGGGTTTCCCAGGTGGCTCAGTGTCAAGCATCTGCCTGCCAATGAAGGAGTGGCAAAGCATGTGGGTTCAATCCCTGGATCTGGAAGATCCCCTGGAGAAGGAAATGGCAACCCACTCCAGTATTCTGAGCAGCAAGTGCACACACAGGGAATTCCCAAAGGCTTATCAGGGAGCCCTTCAGTGCCAGCCCCACTACCCAAGCTATGGGACGCCCTTGGGTAGAGCTCAGGAGGAGCCATCAAGACGGACTCTTGGAGTTTCCAAGAGCGAAACGAATTTGCGCCCAGGCCCAGGCAGTCGGCTTCCTGCAGGGGTTCCGTTAACCTGTAGGAACGCCTACCAAACCTTTTGTGTTTTGATGGCTTGGACCCTATTTTTAGGTAAGACTGCTACATGTTTCACCGGAGCAGCTCACTCATAGGACAGAAACGTGTGTTAAAGTGTTCCACCAGCGGGCTGTCTCTGGTGACGCAGCTCACACCAAATAACGTCGGGGCCCAAAGAGATGAGGGGGTCTTCTCCGCCCCCACCCCCATATCACCCCTTCAGAGCCTCCCGCCCCGCACGCTCCCTGAGGCCTGAACGCACCAAGGCCCACCTCCTCCTCCCCGCCCGGAGGGAAGCCCAGGGCCTCCAGTCCTTCCTGCAGTTCCGCGATGTCCACCATCCCGTCCCCGCGGCGGCCCAGCTTCTGGAAGGGCTCTTCAAAAAGCCTGTCGAACTCGTGTTCCTGGCCAGCCACGGTGGGCGGCAGGAAGCCTCCGCTGCCGCGCAGCATGGTCACGCAGCGCCAAGGGAACCCGGGAAGTGGGAAAGCCCCACCGCAGGCCGAGCCGGGAGCCTCCGAGGGGGCGGCCCTGCGCGCGGTGTAGCAACGGCCCCTGGAACGCGTGCTCCGACGCCTCTGGGTTCCGCGCCAGCGGGCGAGGAACGTCCCCTTGGTTCCGGGTTTGCTTCTGCCAGTCTTCTTTTTTTTTTTTTTTACGAGGTTAATGTTTGTCTGGGGATTCCCAGACAGCACAGTCTTAATTCAAACTTTAAAGTGACTGAGGGTAGTCCCAGGGTTGTGAATTTTTAGGGGAGATTTTTTTTTTTTTTTCGGTTTTGTGCTCAGAGCCAAGGTTGATGGAGATCAGCCTCCATGATGCTACCCTGGGTCTATTCTCTCTCTTCCTTTTTCTAGCCAAAGCTTCATCTCCCATTCCCATGGAGTTGTTGAAATCCACACCTCTTAGCAACCAAGGGAAAACATGAGGACTTCTTTTTATATTTATAAAAGGGAGAAAATAAGCTTTCTAATATCTAACAGGAACTGACAATTGCACATATATACAATATTTAAGTAAGTATACCAAAAATGACGGTGATTGAACAAAGAAATTTATCTAGTGTAATGGAAGCCATCACCCGGTCAATGGGCCAGCGAGCTAGCTGAAGGGCTGGCGAGAAAATCAGCAGCAGTCAAGGAAAGCCATCAGGAGCACTGCTCAAACTGAAAGAACAGAGAAGACACAGCAGCGGAACAATGGAGACCAGCACTGAACACATACAGAAGACTAACTGATGCCAACCAGTGTGCTCTTAGAATCTGTGCAGGCCGTTTGTCCCTCAGTCTCAATGCTGCAGAATTCAAAAGTAAGCAACATCCCTCCCTCTGACCCCCAGATGCACTCTTAGGAGGAGAATTAGTGAATACTTCTTGCCTGGAGAATCCCACGGACAGAGTAGCCTGGTAGGCTACAGTCCACGAGGTCGCAAAGACTGGGACAGGACTGAGCGACTTCACTTTCACCCAAAAGGAGGTAGATATTATCTAAAGCAGAGTCCCCAGCCTCCAGGATTTAATGCCTGAAGAGCTGAGGTGGGGCTGATGTAATAATAGTAAAAATAAAGTCCACAATAAATGTGATGCACTTGAATCACCCAGAAACCAGCCTCCAGCCCCAGTCCAGGAGAAAAAGTCTTCCACAAAACTGGTCCCTGGTGCCAAAAAGTTAGAGACCACTGATCTAAAGGGGATAATTCTGAGTCTAAGCTTTAAAAGAAATTAGATATTTGGTTAACTTTTCACCCCATTATCTAACAGACGGGGTCAGGAGAAAGACCAGTTTAGGCAAATAAAGTACACTTTCTGTACATATCTGAATTTAATATGAACTGAAATTTAGAAGTCTTTATCCCATTAGCAGGGCTTCCCTGGTGGCTAGCTAGCTAAGAATCCTCCTGCAGTGCGGCAGACCTGGGTTTGATCCCCTGAGATTAGTGCCCTTATAAAAAAGATAATGGAGAGATCCCTTGCTACTTCCTCCCTGTGAGGACACAGCTAGAAGACAGCATCTACAAGCCAGGAATTAGGCCCTCACGGGACACTGAATCTGCTAGTACCTTGATCTTAGACTTTCCAGCTTGGTTTCTAAGACACCCAGTCTATGACATTCTGTTATAGCAGCACTTCCGGGCTGAGACAGTACCAAAACAGTACCAAAGCAGAGAGCTGCTACTGAAAAACTGAATAAAATTAAAAGCTGGGATTGATAAATATCTTTCAGATTTGGCAAGAAATGTGCCAGCATTTTTAGTGAATTGGGGAGAGTTAAAGACTGGATGGATGGATCTTTCCCCCATGCGTGTATGCGTGCTCAGTCGCTTCAGTGTGTCTGACTCGTGACTCTGTGGACCGTAGCCCACCAGGCTTCTCTGTCCGTGGGATTCTCCAGGCAAGAATACTGGAGTGGGTTGCCATGCCCTCCTCCAGGAGAACTTCACAATCCAGGGATCAAACCCATGTCTCTTCTGTCTCCGGCACTGGCAGGTGGGTTCTCTACCACTGGCACCTCATCATAATATGCACAAAAATAAATTCCAGGTGAAGCAGATGCAAAAGTAAAATGTGAAACCTGAAAATATTATGAAGAAAATCTGGAAGAATATCTTTGTGATCTCAGTGTAGAACAGGAGTTCCAAAACAAGACATAAAAAGTATAAGCCATAAAGCACAAATTTGACAAAATTGAAAACATCTGTGCATCAGAATTCATCACTTAAAATGGTGAAAAAAGTGAATTACAGAAAATACAAGCTTACAAACAACAAAAAATAGTATTCAGAGTATGTAAGGAAGCCTATAAATTGATATGAAGAAGTCTAATAAATGAACAAATAAAATGAACAGGGAATTACATTGAGACCTACAATCTATTAATATTTTCATCTTGCCAGTGTCCTCACCCATTGTGTCATTCCTTTCTTTACTTCCACTTAGATTCTATAATCTATTGTCTTAGTCAATACCTTTTATATCCCTTTAAATTTTTGGTCCCTTTTCCACTGCCTTACTCATTTGGCAAAACTATAACCTTGAGTGAATTCAGCTGTCCATGTTGCCTGCAGCTTCATCCCTTATCTGTGGCTAACTACAGCTGTTGATGCCCTTCCTCCAGTGCAGCAACAGCAGTAACAAAAAGTGCAAGTTCTGCTGAGAGTTTGTAGAAATGATGATGGAAAGATGATGGGGACCCAGGCTCTTTGAAGAATGACTTCCATTTCTTCAATGAATGAATGAAGGAATGGTAAAAATGAGGATGTTAAGATATAAGGGAAATATACAACTTGATGGCTATAGTTAATACTGCTGTATTGGTTCATTTGAAAGATCCCAAGAAGTCCCATCACAAGGAAAGAAAAGTGTGTTGTTTTCTTCTTTTTCTTTCTGTTTTTTTTAATCCATGAGATGGTGGATGTTAACTAAACTTAGTATGGTAATCATTTCACAATAAATGAAAGTTAAGTCATTATGTTTGAACACCTTAATTTTATGTAGTTATAAGCCAATTACATAATAAAATTGGGGTAAATCTATCTTCACCATTTAACAAAAAAGATGTGAGGGAGAGAGAGTTAGAAAAAGAGGATGTGAGGGCCGGAAGTTTGAAGAGATGGAAGATGATAGTTATTGTAGAGCATGGGAAGGCTGTGTTACAAGAGAAACTAGGTAAGATTTGGGGGCATTTGAGTACCAATTTGTGGTCATGAATTTATGGAATATCACTTGTAAAAGTTAATGTGCCTATCATGTAGCCCAGAACTGGCACCAGTCTCATCATAGTTGTAATGGACCCAGCCCACTAGATCAGCATCTTTGATCAGAGCTGCTAATATACCAACCTCCACTTTGCTATGCCTTGGAGTTTAGTCTACTCTCCCAAAGGCTCTGCACCTATTTATTCTGCTTAATATACACAGCTAATGCTGTTTATACATGATTAAGCAATATGACAAAAAGAACCAGGATCCTGGAGCTTTCATGTCAGCCCTGGACTATTTATGTGAAATGGAAATAAACTCAGCCCTCCAGCCATCTGTCATTTCAGCCCTCTGTCCCCCACAGCCAATTCTAACAACAACAAAATTTTGAATAATACACAACTAATAAAAATAACAGTTAACTAGAAAAATGCCCAGATTAAATCACAATCAAAATAATGATGAACATAGGTTTAAAACTGTTAAAATATATTGAAGTTAAAACAACTTAAGCATTTTAAATGAAATCAATGGGTTGCAAAAAGGTTTTACTAATTTTATATAAATCCACGTAATGATGATATTGGGGCTTCCCAGCTGGCTCAGTGGTGAAGAATCTGCCTGCAATGCAGGAAATGCCAGAGATGCAGGTTCAATCCCTGGGTCAGGAAGATTCCTCTGAAGGAGGAAATGGCAACCCACTCCAGTATTCTTGCATGGAGAATCCCATGGGCAGAGGAGCCTGGCAGGCTACAGTCCATAGAGTTGCAAAGAGTTGGACACACATGCACTCAGTTCAGTTCAGTCGCTCAGTCGTGTCCAACTGTTTGCAACCCCATGAACCGCCAGGTCTCCCTGTCCATCACCAACTCCCAGAGTCCACCCAAACTCATGTCCATTGTGTCAGTGATGCCATCCAACCATCTCATCCTCTGTCGTCCCCTTCTCCTCCTGCCCTCAATCTTTCCCAGCATCAGTGTCTTTTCAAATAAGTCAGCCCTTCCCATCAGGTGGCCAAAGTATTGGAGTTTCAGCTTCAATGTCAGTCCTTCCAATGAGACCCAGGACTGGTCTCCTTTAGGATGGACTGGTTGGATCTCCTTGCAGTCCAAGGGACTCTCAAGAGTCCTCTCCAACACCACAGTTCAAAAGCATCAATTCTTTGGTGCTCAGCTTTCTTTATAGTTCAACTCTCACATCCATACATGACTACTGGAAAAACCATAGCCTTGACTAGACAGACCTTTGTTACAAAGTAATGTCTTTGCTTTTTAATATGCTGACTAGTTAGACACTGTTTAGACATTAATGTTAATTATAAAACAATTTTATAAAATAATGATAAATGAAGATTGCTATAACTGTGCAAATTACCTCAACATATCATTTATCCAACACTTACTGAGTTTATGTACTGTACTAGGAATATAAAAATAATGAGTCTTTGACTTTCCTGGAGAAGCTCACAGACTAATGATAAAGACATAAACAAATGATATTTGATATACTTAGTTTCAATATTTTTTCTTAAATTAGTGAACAGATTTTATAGATTTAGCAGTAAACAAAATTTTCTTTTGTCTTCGAAGAAGAAATCCACTTTGGAATGGGAAAAAGGCTAAATGTAATTTAGCTCACTGATCAGTAGAGGGTGATAGAACATCAGAATAACAGCTTAAAATGCTTTTATGGACCATGTTGTAGGCATTTTTCTAGAATTTATTCAATTAAACATTTTTCGCCAGACTTATTAACATACTTTGCTATGAATATACAAAGGATATAAAGTCATTCTGAACCAAATATATTATTATTTGGAAAAAATTTAGTGAAATAAATAACAATTTTCACTTATTCATGTTTTATTTCTCATTCTTTTTTATATTTTTTTCTTCTATGTCTTATAATACCATGAAAGCTCATCAACTGAAAAAAATGTACTGCATCGGCTTTTTTTCCTCGTAAGTGTTGAAAATAAAGTCTGCCTTAGTATCTTTCCAAGAATGGTCAAGTTAATGAAACCCAATGCAATGGTCATATCAAGCCAGCTATGGCTATTGACAGAAGATAAATGATAAAGTCTTTGTATTATCTGTGAGTAACATCATTTTAAAGCATGAAATTTGATTCTTTTAATGTAAGTCAGTTTCTTTGGCTATAATTCATATATGTAATATTAATGAGATCAAAACTTTTCAAAATACTATAGTAAAGCATTTTATACCAATGTGTTTTCTGTCCCAAAAGAAAAGTTTTCTTCATCAGAAAGTTTTTGTTTAAAATTATTGTGGGAGTCCCTCTCTTGTTTAGATCATTACAGAATTTCATTCTCCCTTTTGAAGGATATCAGTTGGCAGTTATTTATGGACCACTCATTAGTGACTCAATTAATGTGCCATAACAAACTAACAAATTAGCAAAAACTGGGCGGCTTAAACAACAGAAAATCACTCTCTCACAATTCAAGAGGCCAGTAGTCTGGAATCAAGGTGTAAACAAGGTTGGCTTCCTCTGGAGGTTCTGAGGGAAAATCCTTTCCTTGCCTCTCTCCTAGTTTCTGGAGCTTGCCAGAAATCCTTGACTTGTAGCTATATTGCTCCAATGGGTTCCTCTGTCTTCACACGACCTTCTCCTCTATGAGTCTGTCTGTGTCTTCACACATAACCTTCTTATCATGATACGAGACATTAGATTTAGGGCCCACCCTAGTAGTGTATGACCTCATCTTAAATAATTACATCTACAAAGACCCTGTTTCCAATAAGATCACATTCTGAATAGACATGAAAAATAATATGGCTTTCTGTTATGGAAAATGAACATATTGTATTCAAAGTAGACACATCCCTTGGGAATTCCCTGGCAGTTCAATGGCTAGGATTCCTGACTTCCACTGCAGAGGGCATGGGTTCTATCCCCAGTCAAGGAATTAAGATCCTGAAAGCCACCCAGCCAAAAAAAAAAAAAAGACATACCCCAAAGTACACTCAACTGAGTCTTTTTAATTACTTTACTTTTATTATATTTTACTTTTACATATTCATGTACTTATACCTTACCTTGCTCTGTAATGGTTTTGAGCTATCTTATAACTAAAAAAGTTTAATTAGTAATGTGCACAACATAAAATACATGTGTCTCACTATTAATAAACAATGTTTACTTTTTACCGAGAACCAATGGAGTCAGAGATTTAGTAATAAAGAAACATATAGAAAAACCCTCTCTATAAGTGGAATCCCAAAAGTCCCATCATAGGAAATTCATAGTCACATTATTGCAAATGTTAAAGAGACTCTTGAGAGTCCCTTGGACTGCAAGGAGATCCAACCAGTCCATCCTAAAGGAGATCAGTCCTGGGTGTTCATTGGAAGGACTGATGTTGAAGCTGAAACTCCAATACTTTGGCTACCTGATGCGAAGAGCTGACTCATTTGAAAGGACTCTGATGCTGGGAAAGATTGAGGGCAAGAGGAGAAGGGGACGACAGAGGATGAGATGGTTGGATGGCATCACCGACACAATGGACATGAGTTTGGGTGGACTCCGGGAGTTGGCAATGGACAGGGAGGCCTGGCATGCTGCGGTTCATGGAGTTGCAAACAGTTGGACATGACTGAGCGACTGAACCGAACTGAAAGAAGACATCCCTTTTCAATTCATTTTCCAGTTTTATTCATGTGTTTTATTCATCTTCATCTGTGGGATGTGTGGGTCTGGCTATAGCCTAGTTGGCTTCCCTAGAGGCTCAGCAGCAAAGAATCTGCCTGGCAATGCAGGAGACTCAGGTTTGATCCCTGAGTCAGGAAGATCCTCTGGAGAAGGAAATGGCAACCCACTGCAATACTCTTGCCTGGAAAATTCCGTGGACGGAGGAGTCTGGTAGGCCTCAGTCCATGGGATTGCAAAGAGTCAGACATGACTGAGCAACTTCACTTCACCAATATTCTTGCCTGGGAAATCCCATGGACAGAGGAACCTGGTGGGCTATAGTCCAGTTCAGTTCAGTCGTTCAGTCGTGTCCAACTCTTTGCAACCCCATGAACCGCAGCATGCCAGGTCTCCCTGTCTATCACCAGCTCCCAGAGTTTACCCAGACTCATGTCCATTGTGTTGGTGATGCCATCCAATCATCTCATCCTCTGTCGTCCCCTTTTCCTCCTGCCTTCAATCTTTCCCAACATCAGGGTCTTTTCATATGAGTCAGCTCTTCGCATCAGGTAGCCAAAATATTGGAGTTTCAGCTTCAACATCAGTCCTTCCAATCAACCCCCAGGACTGATCTCCTTTAGGATGGACTGGTTGGATCTCCTTCAGTCCAAGAGACTCTCCAGAATCTTCTCCAACACCCCAGTTAAAAAGTATCAATTCTTCTGCACTCAGCCTTCTTTATAGTCTAACTCTCATATCCATACATGACTACTGGAAAAACCATAGCCGTGACTAGACGGAGCTTGGTTGACAATGTCTCTTCTTTCTTGTCCATTGGGTCACAAAAGAGTCGGACATGACTGAGCGATTAAACAACATGAGATGTGTAAGAAAACCAATTATTAGGAAATGTGCACCGTACACTGAACTGAGAAAGCCCCAAATAATCCCAAAACAGTCATTTTCTGACCCAGTCCTCAGAAGAAACTACTGATCCTTAGTTGAGAACTGTAGCTGGGTGTGGGATGGGAACCAACTGTCAATGAAGTTCTGTCTGAACTTGCATTATCTCAGAGACTGTCACATTTTTAAGATAGAATAGAAAATCAAGATCAGATAACGCTGAAACACAGATGATAAAAGGGAAGTATGGTCCCTTGCACCATGCTCATTATCAGAAGGGAGAAAATACACCAGCTTCTCTGGAGAATCCAAGTGTTTTGTAGCAGTGAGTTGTTTAAAAATGTCTCACTGAGTAAATGGAGAAGATAATGTCCTTTGAAAGTTCCTAAAGTAATTGCAATAACAGGAAAACCTGCTTCTCGTCACTCATTACAGTGAAGGCCAGAACACTGACACAACTCAGCCAAGGCAGTTGTGGAAGGGCCATGATAACACAAGCACGGTGGTTGGTTGTTCCGGATTATTCCAAGGAGAGACGTTAAACAGAAGAGAAACTGAAACAGATATCTTTCCAACCTGCCTCCCCAAATACCACCCTCCCTACTGGCCATTAAGCAGATAGGGGATGGCAGTCTCCCAGCTTATGTTTCACTGATGAGAATACAGAAAACTAATATCCTGAGTTGCTAGATCTATACATGTTTTAAAAACAAGTGAGAAGATAGTAAGTTTAGATTTCTTAAGAAAATTAAAGACTTGAAATAGAAACCAGGACAAATACTCAATGGTTCCTGCAGGGAAACTTGGGACTTTCCTCAAGAAACAGTTCTCGGGGCTTCAGGTTCAGTACAGTAAATCCAGCGAAAACTTTTATCTTCTCTACCTCCCTACATTCTGAGATTTAATGATAACACAGGAACAAACCTGGAGTGATAAAGAAAAGATGCTAGTGGATGAGGGGTTAAAACAAATATGTGGAAGATGGAAAAAGCCTAGAAGCCTGTGGTTAGATAAGAAAAAGTAGGTAGCACAGAATATGCAGGAAGGGAACGTCAGTGGAAGAGGGGTTGGTCCCCGGTAGAAACCCACAGACACTTCAGGTGGAATGACGGGTACCTCAGGGACAGGAAGCGGGGGCTGGGGGGGCTACACCAGGAGGACTGCTTGAAAATGTGTCTAGAACATAGAACAAGACTGTGCCAGACACATGCCTACACTCCCTCCCCTCTTCTACCATTCCTAAATGCATGGAATACCAACTAGCATTTGACTTCTGCCCCTAACCACCCAAAAAACATTTCTTATCTTGAAAAATTGAATAAACTGCAGCAAATTAGGAATGCTAAAGCTGATGTCAGTGCCACAAGTAAAGCTCTCCCCTTTCTTGCATTTTGGAGTGCCAAATCTCCCCCACAAAAGCTAAAAGACTCCAGCATTCTTAGCCTAAAATGAAGGCAACCAGTGGATAAGTCTATTTATAGAGGCAGCAGCTGGCTGCCTACCAAGAATTTGCGTTCCTCATTACTTAGTGTGATACTTCCTCTGGGAAGACACTGCCCAGCCAGAGACTTCATTTTACAGGCTCTCCTGGACTCAGGTGTAGTCCCCTAACTAGTGAATGTGGGTAGGAGGGATGTGTGTCACTTCCAGGCCAGAGCTTTTCAGAAAGCAGGTGTACCTTTTCAGTTTCTTGTTTAAGCTTCTGCAACAGGAAGCAGAAGTCAGCAGGACCTAAGGTGATGCTGGCGGCACCAATGGAAGAAGCCTGAGACTCTGAATCACCACAAGGAAGAAAGCCACCTTCAATAAGAAAAACTTGCATTGGACTGTGTGACGATGAGAAACAAACATATATTGCACAAAGCAATAATGATTATTGGGTAATGCAGTAATCGATTACCCCTTCTATATGCACAGAGCTATCCCATAGGAGGACACACCTATATATACAACAGTGAGAAACTCCCCACAGCTATCTAGAACAGTCCCATTTGTAACTATGATGGGCAACTAAAGACCATAAGATCACAAGAAAGAAAACAAACAACATTAAAGGAGAAAGACCAGGGGACTCCCCTGGCGTGCTAGTGATTGAGACTTTGCCTTCCAATGCAGGGGTTGTGGGTTTGATCTCTGGTTAGGAAGTTAAGATCCCACATGCCTTGCAGCCAAAAAAACCAAAACATAAAAGCAATATTATAACAAATTCAATAAAGAGCTTAAAAATGGTCCACATCTAAACATTTTTAGAAAGAGAAAGACCAACATAAATAGTATTGCTCTTAACAGAAAAGCACAGACTATCTATGGAATAGACATAGAAACTTTAAAAATTTTAAATTAGCATTATCAGAGAGATTTGAAAAGATACTGCTTCCAGGAAGTTAAAATTGAATGCTCCAACCTCTCATCCTGATCTCTCCCACACACCAGAATAAAAATCCAAAAGGAGAAAGACTTCTTGGAAATTAAGCATATGATTGCTTAAGTTTTAAAAATCAGTAGAGACTTGAAAAACAAAGTTTAGGACCTCTCCTAGAACATAAAGCAAAAGACAAAATGCAAGAAAACGTTAGAGAAAAGATGAAACAAAATCCAGAAGGTCCAATATCCAGCAAATAGAAGTTAAAAAAAAAGGGAAGAATTAATATATATATATATACTAATATGTATATTAGTATATATATTTGTCTAGAAGCAATAGATGATTAGTTCTCACCCAGTAAACACAAGGAGGGCTTTCAGCCACCAAATGAACGAATGTTTACTGAGCAATGTAAAGATGATACATACTAATATTCTCAGAAAAATTACAGATAGGCTGAGAGCTTGGATTTGGATCAAAAATGGCAGTAGAAAAAATATATTAATTAATTCTGCTAACTGTAAGAGTTATTCTTACAGTTGGAACCCCTCATAGAGTTATTCAAAAGGACTTAATAGATTTCATTTTAACAAGACATAGTAAAGAGGAAATGGTTCAAAAGACATCATCAATCTTTTATTTAGCTAAGAACTGTGCTTCATTTAAAGGAAATACAATTTCAAATAGGAACTTCCTTCTCAAGAACTGGTATGAGGCTACAACATTGATTTAACATACAAGCTTCAATAAAGATAAGTTTACACAATTCACCTGAAAATAAAACACATGTGGAATTTGTAATATTAGTCAATGTAAGTCTCTATGGGTCACAATTATAACTATAACAAATAACATAATGAAAAGTTGAATAAACCAGTCAAGTTCATAACCACTCTGACTTTTTAAAAATACAAATAAAATATAACTTTCAAAACAAATCCATTCAGTAACCAAGATCGCACTAGATTTCATTCTAATTTTTAAAAAACACTTAGATAATCACACAATATCAAACATTCAATACAGTGAATCCCACTTTGTTAAGAAAAAAATAATAAAAAACAAGTAGTCAAATTTTTAGCTCTTCACAACATATGCTATATATAATTAAAGTTTTGCTTATATATATGTGTGTGTAAGAAAAACTTTTATTTTTTAAGCAAAATTAAAGTTTTGAGCAAAATCAAAGTTTTGCTTATATATATATGAGTATATTGACATATATATGTATATACAAAATTTTAATTTTATATATATATCCGGGCTTCCCAGGTGACACTAGCAGTAAAGAACTCGCCTGCCAATGCGGAAGACATAAGAGACGTGGGTTCAATAGCTGGGTCGGGAAGATCCCCTGGAGGAGGACAAGGCATCCTACTCCAGTATTCCTGCCTGGAGAATCCCATGGACAGACAGAGCCTGGCAGGTTATAGTCCATAGGGTTGCAAAGAGTCACACACAACTGAGCACACACATACATGTAATATCCTCCAGAGTTAAAGAAAATCATAAGATCATAAGTACTCCTAGTAAAGGAGAGAAGAATTAATTAAAGAATTAATTAAAAGCCATTAATTAATTAATGGTTTTTATTTAATTAATTAATGGTTTTTATTTTGGTAAGAACACATAATACAAGATCTACCTTTTTAGCAAATCGTTAACTTACAGACACACTGTTGTAGAGCAGATCTCTAGAATTCATTCATCTTGCATAACTGAAACTTTATACCCATTGAACAGCAGCTCCCCATTTTCCCTTCTCTCTAGCCTCTGGTAACCACCATCCTACTCTCTGCTTCTATGAATTTAACTATTTTAGATACCTAATATAAGTGGAATCTTGCAGCATTTGTCCTTTTGTGACTGGCTTATTTCCCTTAGCATAATGTCCTCAAGATTCATTCATGTTGTTACATTTGGCAGAATTTCCTTCTTTTACTGCTAAATAATATTCCATTGTATTATTATATTTTTTAATCTATTAATGGACATTAAGGTCTCTCTACATCTTGCCTATCATGAATAATGCTACAATGAACATGAGAAGAGAAGATGTTTAAAAGCCTTTAGAAAGGAAGGCTTCCCTGGTGGCTCAGTGGCAAAGAATCCACTGCAAAACAGGAGGTGTGTGCAGGAGACACAGGTTCAGTCCCTGCGTGAGGAAAATCCCTTGGAGAAGGAAATGGCAACCCACTCCAGTGTTTTTGCCTGGAAAATCCCATGGACAGAGGAGCCTGGTGGGCTACAGTCCATGAGGTCATAAAAGAGTCAGACATGACTTAGGGACTAAACAACAACAAAAGAGAGGAAGAGGAAAAAAGTCACTAACCAAGGAACAATAATAAACTAACATCTAACTTCTTATCAGTAATTTCTGTGCTAGAAGATAGTGGAGCAATACCTTCATAGTTCTGGGGGTGGAGGGAAGTTTGAATACAAAATTCCATGCTCTGCCAAATGACAAATCAGTACAAAGGCATACTAAAGACATTTTCAGATTTAAAGTATTCAGAGATATCATCTCCAATCTGTTTTTTATGATGCAGGTTTTTAGATATATATTCCAGAGAAACAAGGTGTGAACCAACAAATAGGAGATGTAGAACATAAAAAAGAGTAGAATTAACCCAGGAGTCTAATGACAAACAATTCCAGGGTGAGACTGTTTACAGAACAATCTAAATCATAGTAAGAAGTCAATGGGCCTCAAGCACAATGTCTTCAAGAAGAAAAATGAAATTTAGTCTTTGCAAAAGATAGAATGACCATGGAAATAGATGAAATCAGAAATATGGTAAAGAAAATATTTTTTTCAACAAGATAAAAGAAAGACTTTTGGGAATTCCAAGGGAGACAAAGAAAAATTGCATTTCTAAAAACTCATGATTCAAATATGGAATCAGATAAAATGCGGCAAAATTTTACACAATTTATGAAATTATAAAAGAATGATTGAATTTGGACACTAGAACATTCTTCTTCAAGGAGCCCAGAGGTCATGCCCTTGGACCTCTGAAAAAAGAAACAATTTGTGTACATTACTTGGTTCTGCAATGAACAATAATTAAGTAAGCATAATAATATAAACTGAAAAAAGTTGAATTTTAACCTTCAGAATCAACCTATAAACAATACATGAGATCTTAATTGCAAAGCAGAATAGAGACATAGACATAGAGAACAAACATATGGATACCAAGCAAGGAGGTGGGATGAACTGTGAGATGGGATTGACATATATATACTATTAATCCAGTGTATAGAACAGATAACTAATGAGGATTTACTGTGTAGCACTGGGAACTCTATTCCTAAGTGGGAAGGAAATCCAAAAAAGAGGGAATATATGTAAACATACAGCTGATTCACTTTAAAGTACAACAGAAACACAACATTGTAAAATAACTATACCTATACCATATTAAAAATTAATAACAAAAATTAATTTTAAAATACATGAAAGGTGGGTTACAATAAAAAATGTACTTAGCATTAACTTTGTAAATGTAAAGACAGAAGTATAGTGACAGAGTATGGTAGGTAGAAGAGCAGAAAATTAAAAAGAAAGGAGTTACTGGTCTCATTAAAGGAAATCCAGAATGTGACTGCTTCTCACCAATTCCATGAGTACTCCCTGCTCAGAACTCCCATCGTCTCTGTCTGGGTGACTGTAATAGGTGTTGTTGTTCAGTCGCTCAGTCCTGTCCAATTCTTTGCAAACCCATAGACTACAGCATGCCAGGCTTCCCTGTCCTACATCATCTCCCAAAGGTTTGCTCAAACTCATGTCCATTGAATCGGTGATGCCATTCAACCATCTCATCCTCTGTCCCTCCTTTCTCCTACTGCCCTCAGTCTTTCCCAGCATCCCGGTCTTCTCCAATGAGTTGGCTCTTTCCATCAGGTGGCCAAAGTATTGGAGCTTCAGCTTCAGCACCAGTCCTTCCAATGAACATTCAGGTTGATTTCCTTTAGGACTGACTGGTTTGATCTCCTTGCTGTCCAAGGGACTCTCAAGAGTCTTCTCAAACACCACAGTTCAAAAGGATCAATTCTTCAGCGCTCAGCCTTCTTTATGGTCCCACTGTATATGACTACTAGAAAAAACTATAGCTTTGATTAATATGGGCTTCCCTGATAGCTCAGTTGGTAAAGAATCCGCCTGCAATACAGGAGACTATTCCTAGGTTGGGAAAATCTGCTGGAGAAAGGATAGGCTACCGACTCCAATATTCTTGGGCTTCACTTGTGGCTCAGCTGGTAAAGAATCAGCCTGCAATGTGGGAGACCTGGGTTTGATCCCTGGGTTGGAAAGATCCCCTGAAGAAGGGAAAGGCTACTCCACCAGTATTCTGGCCTAGAGAATTCCATGACCTGTATAGTCCATGAGGTCACAGTCAGGCACAACTGAGCAACTTTCATTTTCATTTTTCACTTTGACTATACGGACCTTTGTCAGCAAAGTGGTGTCTCTGCTTTTCAATATGCTATCTAGGTTTGTGACAGTTTTTCTTCTAAAGAGCAAGCATCTTTTAATTTCATGGCTTGGTCAACATCTGCAGTGATTTTTGAGCCTCCCCAACTAGTCTCCCTGCTTCTAACAACATCTTCCTACACTTATTCTCAACCTAAAAGCTATAAAAATTCTTCTAAATACAAGTCAGACCATAGTTACTTCTCTGCCCAAAACCCTGCAGTGGCTTCCCCTTGCACCGAGTACAGTGAAGGTCCTTATATTGGTCCATATGGCCCTATATCATCTCATCCTCTGTCATCTCTCAGACCTCATTGTCTATCACCTTGTCCTTTACTCACTCCATTTCAGCTATGCTAGCCTCCATGCCAGTCCTTGAATGTGCCAGGCACACTCCAGTTTTGGGGGGCTTTTGTTATTTCCTCTGCCTAGAATGCTCTTCCCTAAAATAATTCACTTGCAGAACTCCCTCCCTGCCTTTCAGTCTTTGTTCAAATGTCATATGGTGCTGGTGGTAAAGAACTCACCTGCCAATGTAGACATAAGAAACATAGTTCGATCCCTGAGTTGGGAAGATTCCTTGGAGGAGGGCATGGCAACCCACTCTAGTATTCTTGCTTGGAGAACTCCATGGACAGAGGAGCCTTGCAGACTACAGTCCATAGGGTGGTAAAGAGTCAGACATGAATGAAGTGACTTAGCACACACGCACACACTTCTCAATAAGGCCAAATCTGAACACACTGTTTAAAATTGTTACTCCTACCTGTCTGACTCCTGATCCCTTTTTACCTTCTTCTACTTTTCTTTTTCACTGAACTTATCTCTCAGTTCTGTTCACTGGCTCAGTCATGTCCAATTCTTTGTGACCCCTTGAACGCCAGGCCTGCCTGTCCATCACCAACTCCCAGGGTCCACCTTAACCCATGTCCATCGAGTCGGTAATGCCATCCAACCATCTCATCCTCTGTTGCCCCCTTCTCCTCCTGCCCTCAATCTTTCTCAGCATCATAGCCTTTTCAAATGAGTTGGCTCTTCACATCAGGTGGCCAAAATATTGGAGTTTCAGCTTCAACATCAGTCCTTCCAATGAACACCCAGGATTGACCTCCTTTAGAATAGACTGGTTGGATCTCCTTGGAGTCCAAGGGACTTTCAAGAGTCTTCTCCAACACCACAGTTCAAAAGCATCAATTCTTCAGAGCTCAGCTTTCTTTATAGTCCAAATCTCACATCCATACTTGACCACTGGAAAAACCATAGCCTTGACTAGACAGACCTTTGTGGACAAAGTAATGTCTCTGCTTTTTAATATGCTGTCTAGGTTGGTCATAACTTTCCTTCCAAGGAGTAAGCGTCTTTTGATTTCATGGCTGCAATCACTATCTGCAGTGATTTTGGAGCCCCCCAAAATAAAATCTGACACTGTTTCCACTGTTTCCCCATCTATTTCCCATGAAGTGATGGGACAAGATGCCATGATCTTTGTTTTCTGAATGTTGAACTTTAAACCAACTTTTTCACTCTCCTCTTTCACTTTCATCAAGAGGCTCTTTAGTTCTTCTTCACTTTCTACCATAAGGGTGGTGTCATCTGCATATCTGAGATTATTGATACTTCTCCCGGCAATCTTGATTCCAGCCTGTGCTTCTTCCAGCCCAGCATTTCTCATGATGTACTCTGCATATAAGTTAAATGAGCAGGGTGACAATATACAGCCTTGATGTACTCCTTTTCCTATTTGAAACCAGTCTGTTGTTCCATGTCCAGTTCTACCTGTTGCTGCCTGACCTGCAGCAACAGGTTTCTCAAGAGGCAGGTCAGGAGGCCTGGTATCCCCATCTCTTTCAGAATTTTCCATAGTTTATTGTGATCCACACAGTCAAAGTCTTTGGCATAGTCTATAAAGCAGAGACAGATGGTTTTTTTGGAGCTCTCTTGCTTTTTTGATGATCCAGCAGATTTTGGCAATTTGATTTCTTGTCCCTCTGCGTTTTCTAAAACCAGCCTGAACATGTGGTAGTTCATGGTTCACATATTGCTAAAGCCTGGCTTGGAGAATTTTAAGCATTACTTTACTAGTGTGTGAGATGAGTGCAATTGTGTGGTAGTTTGAGCATTCTTTGGCATTGCCTTTCTTTGGGATTGGAATGAAAACTGACCTTTTCCAGTCCCGTGGCCACTGCTGGGTTTTCCAAATTTGCTGGCATATTGAATGCAGCACTTTCACAGCATCACCTTTCAGGATTTGAAATAGCTCACTTGGAATTCCATCACCTCTGCAAGCTTTGTTCATAGTGATGCTTCCTAAGGCTCACTTGACTTCACATTCCAGGATGTCTGGCTCTAGGTGAGTGATCACACCATCGTGATTATCTGGGTCATAAAGATCTTTTTTGTATAGTTCTTCTGTGTATTCTTGCCACCTCTTCTTAAAATTTTCTGGTTCTGTTAGATCCATACCATTTCTGTCCTTTATTGAGCCCATCTTTGCATAAAATGTTCCCTTGGTATCTCTAATTTTCTTGAAGAGCTCTCTAGTCTTTCCTATTCTGTTCTTTTCCTCTATTTCTTTGCTTGATCACTGAGGAAGGCTTTCTTATCTCTCCTTGTTATTCTTTGGAACTCTGCATTCAAATCGGTATATCTTTCCTTTTCTGCTTTGCTTTTCACTTCCCTTCTTTTCACAGCTTTTTGTAAGACCTCCTCAGACAGCCATTTTCCTTTTTGCATTTCTTTTCCATGGGGATGGTCTTGATTGCTGTCTCCTGTACAATGTCATGTACCTCCATCCATAGTTCATCAGGCACTCTATCAGATCTAGTCCCTTAAATCTATTTCTCACTTCCACCGTATAGCCATAAGGGATTTGATTTAGGTCATACCTGAATGGTCTAGTGGTTTTCTCCACTTCCTTCAATTTAAGTCTGAATTTGGCAATCTGAGCCACAGTCAGCTCCCGGTCTTGTTTTTGCTGACTGTATAGAGTTTCTCCATCTTTGGCTACAAAGAATATAATCAATTTGATTTCAGTGTCCACCATCTGGTGATGTCTGTGTGTAGAGTCTTCTCTTGTGTTGTTGAAAGAGGGTGTTTGCTATGACCAGGGCATTCTCTTGGTAAAACTCTATTAGCCTTTGCCCTGCTTCATTCTGTACTCCAAGGCCAAATTTACCTGTTACTCCAGGTGTTTCTTGACTTCCTCCTACTTTTGCATCCAGTCCCCTATAATGAAAAGGACATCTCTTTTGGGTGTTAGTTCTAGAAGGTCTTGTAGGTCTTCATAGAACCATTCAACTTCAGCTTCTTCAGCATTACTGGTCGGGCCATATTCTTGGATTACTGTGGTATTGAATGGTTTGCCTTGGAAACGAACAGAGATCATTCCGTCATTCTTGAGATTGCATCCAAGTACTGCATTTCAGACTCTCTTGTTGACTATGACGGCTACTCCATTTCTTCTATGGGATTCCTGCCCACAGTGGTAGACATAATGGTCATCTGAGTCAAATTCACCCATTCCGGTTCACCTTAGTTCACTGATTCCTAGAATGTCAATGTTAACTCTTGCCATCTCCTGTTTGACCACTTCCAATTTGCCTTGATTCATGGACCTAACATTCCAGGTTCCTATGGAATATTGCTCTTTACACCACTGAACCCTGCTTCCATCACCAGTCCCATTCACAACTGGGTGGTGTTTTTGCTTTGGCTCCATCCCTTCATTCTTTCTGGAGTTATTTCTCCACGATCTCCAGTAGCATATTGGGCACCTACTGACCTGGGGAGTTCAGCTTTCAATGTCCTATCTTTTTGCCTTTTCATACTGTTCATGGGGTTCTCAAGGCAAGAATACTGAAGTGGTTTGCCATTCCCTTCTCCAGTGGACCACATTCTGTCAGACCTCTCCACCACGACCTAGCCATCTTGGGTGACCCCACACAGCATGGCTTAGTTTCATTGAGTTAGACAAGGCTGTGGTCCGTGTTTTCAGACTGGCTAGTTTTCTGTGATTGTGGTTTCAGCCTGTCTACCCTCTGATCCCCTCTCTCAGTGCCTACCATCTTACTTGGGTTTCTCTTACCTTGGACGTGGGGTCTCTCTTCACAGCTACTCCAGCAAAGCGTAGCCACTGCTCCTTACCTTTGATGTGGGTTAGCTCCTCTTGGACTTATCACTGGCTCCAATATAATCTAAGTGTCTCAACATCCAGCTCCTCAGTTGAATGTAAGTGCCAATGAGGCTGAGATCTTTGTTTGTTCACTGAGAACTTAGAATAGTGCCTGTCACCATAGTAGGTATTCAGTAAGTAATCATGAAATGAGTAAATATAGCCTAGGCATCATAAGATTATATGAGACTGATGGGACAAAACCTAAAGCCTCAAGTATGTTATTCAGAAACATAAAAGCAACCAAAAATAAAGCTATAATAGTAACTATCAAAACCCAGAAGGGATAGCTAAATTCTCATTTTTATTATGGATAGTGAATAGATCGTCTTTTAAATGGAGAAACTAAGAAGTGGCAGCAACAGCACATAAATTGAAAGCCTGGAGACAATTACTAGAATACTAAAAAGAAAAGTTCCTAAGAAGTGCCTGCTACTTCCGTGTGTGTGTGTGTGTGTGTGTGTGTGTGTAGTATAAACACAGAAACAAAGACTTGAAGGCTACATACCAGATAACTTGCCATTGTAACTTATCAGAAAACAAAGGGGTATATAATAAAATTAAAAGTAATAAAAGGGTAAAAATCAGTAATTATTTAAATGATTTTAAACCTGTTACAAAATAAAGGAAAGTTGTTTGCTCTGGAAAGTGAGATTGAGAAGTAGGACAGACAGCTATTGTTTTTCAGTATAAATTCTTCAATAATATTTTATTTTTATCATGTACATGATATTACTGTGATAAAACTGAATGAGAAAATTAATTTTTTAAAAAAAAAGAAGGAAACAACAAACAGTTTTAGTTTCACTCCAGCACATGGACAAATACCCAACAGATTCCCCAAACACCGTCATGGTCAAGATGGGTGTTACCAATTGATCACCACAGTCAGAAAAAATAAAAATGAGATGAAATAACACTAAACATTTGGTTTTAATCATTTTAAGTTTCTAATATATACATATATGGATTTCCAAATGTTCCTCTATTATCTGAAATAGTCTCTTCTTTGAAATCAAAGGCTTCCTCTCACATGTGTCTGTCCATTGCTAGAGAAATTACTCCAATATTTTAGCATTTGCCTTATTTTCTCCTTTCTGGATCATGTAGGTTGGCGTTGCCCCTTAGTGAGTTTGCCGAAAGCAAAAGCAACAAGCCAAATCAAGTATCTGCTAATCAAAAGCAGGAGATTTATTACTTTCACATAAAAGAATGTTAGAACAGAAATACTGTAATCATTAAACCAGGATGAGGCCCAGCCCAGTGGATGGTGTAACCTTAGACACCACGGTCTCAGGGAACAACCTGCTTCTTCCCACTCTCATAGAGCCCTGAAGACTTGCCCTCTTCCTCTACCTCATTCTCCCTATCCAATCTTCCTCTAGGAAGTCCTAGACTGTAATTCTAAAATACATCATGAACCTTTTCATACTCCCTAGTTACACCTATTCCTATCTCTCAGTTGGGCTGCTATAATAATACTTTTAAAGTGAAAATAGTTACAAACACTTTATAATACTTACTGTGGGTCAGGCACTCCTGAGTACTTTACACATATTATATTAGCTCATGTGTTCCTCTCACATAAGGTTCCTCTCAACTTTATAAGGCATTCCAGTACATACCACTTTAGGATGAGGAAACATGCTCAGATAATAAGTGACTTGCCCCAAGTCACACATCTGCAAAGTGGAGAAGCCAGCAATCACTTCCTAACTCACACTGCGTGCACACCTGTCATCCTCTGATCTCACATCCACTCAGCAGCCTGTGTGACTGTCTGAAACACTTAACCCTTATCAGAATCAGAAACTCTCTTAAGGTGAGAACAGAGAAAAGTTTTATTCTTTTCTTCCCAAAAGCCTGATCAAACCAGCTCTGGAAGACAGATTCTTTCTTAGTACCTAGGAGACATCCCTTGACTTTTTTTTGGTGCTCTCAGTTAATAAAAATTCTTCTTTTTGGTCACAAAATAGTCTAATTTCAATAATAAAAATACCCAGTCCATTGTGTTTGTCAAAACCTGAATTTTATTGCAGTCAGTGCTTCCTCCCACCATCCACTCAAACTGCTTAGTCTGGAGGCTTTGGTGGTGGTGGAGAATAGGGGGAGTCAGCTCCTCTCTTCTTGCCCTTTTCCTTATTCTCTCAGCAGGCCTTGGGCCAGCTAGGGGTGGAGGAGCCAGAAAAGGGACATAAGGAAATTTCTTATCTGACAGGTACAGATGTAACCTAGCGTTGGTATACTCTGGCTGCAGCAGGTATTTAAAATTGATCTTGCTCTCAGGGTTGTTTTTGTGAGCACCTTGGATCTACCCCTGTGGGTTCTTCTGACCATAGCTTGCTTGAAGCAAGGCAAAGCCTCCATCTTAGCTGGATACTTCCACCCCCAACCCAATCTCAACCTCACCTTCTGCCTCTGAAGCTGATGGCACAGTATAATTGTGTGTACTAATTTATGGATATACAGCCAGAGACTGCTTACCTGTTTACCAAACATTTCCATTTTCGTCCTGGGCATACAATTGGACTGCATTTCCCAGTCTCCCCTGCAGTTAGATGCAACCAAGTGACTAAGTTCTAGCCAATAGAATGTTGGCAGAAAAAGACCTTCCAGGCCTGAAAGCCCTCCAAGTTTGAGTCAATACAGTTGTGAACCTCATTTAGGAAACCTGGATTGACAGGGGTTCTGCCACTTACTGACTTTGTAACCTTGAGAAAGTTGCTTAATCTCCCCGTGCCTCACTCACTCTCCTCATCTGTAAAGTTTAAATAAGTGAATAAATGAAGGTGCTTAGGCTAGAACAATGACTAGTACATAGTAAGTGCTCAATAAATGCTGATATTATTGTTATAATGTAATTTTATTACTATAGAATAACTAATAATATCCACAAATATATGGAATAAGAGACAGGTTCACCAGCCTTAAATTGATAAGGTAGAGAAAACAGACATTTTTCACATCATAAAAGAATTTTAAAAATCATAACCAATAAACATGGATTTGACTATGTAAGAGGTAAGAAATAGTACAGAAATTTAGAATTAAAGTCTTAGAAAGCTCTGCCAACTAAAAATTAATCAGAAATGAAAGTAAAAGAACTCTGAAAATATGGCCATTCAGATTTGATTGATAGCCCAAAAATCAGTATATATGCCACTTTTCAAGAGTACATCAGTGTGAAGTTAAAGCACATCTTTTTTTTTAAATACCAAAGCACCTCTAATCAGCAAAGACAAATGGGAGCCCTTCCCTCCTGCCCCTGTCCCTCTATACCACATAATCACAATATCCCCCTTCTACTGACGACTTCTATCTGGGAGTCAGCACCATCATTCTTAGTGTAGCTGAGGCTTATCAAACTAGTGCACAGCTGATATATTTTACCCAAAACAGGGTTTCCACAACTGCAGGTGCTTGATTAGTTAAGATATGTGTTAAGAAATCATCTGCTCTAAAGATGAAGCCAAACTTTGAAGCAAATCACTGGATAATTTTGATAAAACTTGCTCTTAAATCAGTTGTTTATGCATTCACCTCAGTTTCCTTTCTTTTGTGTTATTGCAAAAAAAATTTTTTTCTTTTATTTTTTATTGTCCACAGTATTATGTTGGGTTTGTTTGAGGGAGGGGTTTCTTTTGTTTTGCTTGCTTCATAGTAAAACATCTGGGTGAGATTTTGGCACAATCTCCTTTGGCCAAACTGATTTGTCATTTATGCAGCAGTCTTCTTGTTCCTACAATGCAACTTCCCATCTTCTCTTAGCTAGTATTTTGCATTGTGCCAAAGAAAGGAAATGATACTGCATGTCTCAATGCATCTTAAATCTTGGCTCCCCTCTCAGAAAAAAATAAGAGGGGCTTTTTACAAAGATAGCTTTTAGGATTTAAAAGAGAATTTTAAAAGAGTAAAGATAAATATAACTTTAAAATATCAGACTAGATAGGCCCACTGCATGTTTCTACTGTAATTCTTTTCAGTTTGAAAGTGAAAAACCAGATAGGCGGTAAGGTTCTGCTTAGAACAATTTGTGCTATAAATAGATGCACTTCTCATGATGAATCTTCCTTATCCACATTCTTTGGAGGTACTCTGGGAAAACAATTGTTAAAACCTTTAAAAATATTTTTTTAATCTTAATTATATTGAAACCTGAATATTCCTTCTTAGGTTGTACAAATAAAAATCACACTTTCCAACTGGGAAATTATATTGGATCTCATTAGTCATGATAATGACAGTAGTTGTTTGGGGGCTATTTATATGAAATATATTAACTACATGACATTTAATCTAGAAAGCCCCTGAGGTTAAGTGTTCAAAGAATATATAAGCTAAAATATATGTCCAGTCCATCCACAGATGGGTGATTCTTTTGTTGTTAAAGATAAAAATCTTCTGCGCTATTTTAAGAATCTCCTTGGTTAAAGATTTTGAACACAGTGAAAAATCTATACACCTCAGACACTTGGCTAACCAAGAAGGTCAGGTTAAGGTTGCAAGAGACATTTCTCCAACTCATCAATCTGAGAAAATAAATATACTTAAGTAATAAAGGAGACAACATTGAATATAAGTAACCTAGACACTCATTGTTACCATAATGCAAAATTCAAGGTGTCCCATAGTGTACTTCACATTTTCATCACTAGCCTCAGTTAAAATGAGTTGAATATGTAAATTTCAGAATATAATATATATTTATTTCCTACAAGAACATATTTTTATATCAATCTTATTCCTTCCTTTCCTAAATCTGCTTTAAGTATCTCCATCTTCTCTGTCAAGGAGGTTTATAATACCCTAGTCATTTTTTTACTTCTTTCCTTATTCCATCACCATAGGCAATGAGTTGCCAGGTCCTACTGATTCTAGCTTTACAATAATCTCTCGTGAGTCTTCTCTTCTCTAACGACTCTGCTAATATCCTAATTCAGAGCCTCATAACCTATTGTCTGCACTGCTGTAGTAATTAGCCTTCTATTGGCCCCTGCATTAACCCCTCCCTACTCCAATCTATCTTATATGTGCCTGTCAGCTTAATGTTCCTAATGAACAACTCTGATTTTTCATACCCTTGTTCAAATGCTTCACAATCTACAAAGTGAAGTATAGAGTACCCAGCCCAGCATTTTTTTTTCATAGTCTGATTATATTTTAATACACAACCAAAATACAAAACACCACAGTAACTGACAGCAATAAAATATGGTATTTCATTTGCACTACACTAAGACATTGATATACCAAGGAAAATGAAAGGAAAAAAACAGAGCAAAATGAAATAATGCAAGAGACTGGTTAAAGACTAAGCATATATGAAGATGACAGACTGAACAGTAACAGAAGAAAAGGCAATTTCTTTGTAACATCATATTGCCAAAGAATAAAAATGTAACATTTATACAGTTTTAGGAAATATATCCATATAAACACTTATATATAAGATTGATGAAATCCTGTCCATATAATAGAGGAAAATCTATTTTACTTTGGACTCAAAACTATAAATTTTGGGTATCCTTAGTCTTCACAGTTTCATTGGAATATTTCAACAAATTAGTTGGATAAATTTACAATTCATATATAAACAATGCTTACTGCATAGAAAAATCTGTGGCTAGTATATAACAGATCTCCCAAAATGCCATGAGTGTTAACTGATCAATAAACCCATAAGATGTGCACAAAACTTCATCAATAAGTAATAACATAGAAAGAGGTGGCAGAATCAGAGGAGGAAAAACTGATACCGTTGATTCTGCCACCATCTTCCGTAAAACCAAAAAATAGTCTTCATAATGTATGGCAATTCCTCATTATATTTTATTGCAACAGACACTCCCTGTAGATGAGAAAAACAGGCTGAGAAGGCTCAAATTTAAAGGGTGATATTGGAGAGAATTGTAACCAGGCATGTGGCCTGTTTTCATTGTTGCTATTGGACTGAATCTCAGGAGCTTGAATGATGGAGACATTGTTATGCTCAGGACCTTGTAATGTCAAAGCTTCATTTCATTGCTCCCAAAAGTATTAGTGCATATATTTAAAATTTTCATTTATCACAGGGAAATTTAAAATTGATTCATAAAAAATCACAATTTTCATAAATATATGCACTAATACTTTTGGGAGCAATGAAATGAAGCTTTGACATTACAAGGTCCTGAGCATAAAAATGTCTCCATCATTCAAGCTCCTGAGATTCAGTCCAATAGCAACAATGAAAACAGGCCACATGCCTGGTTACAATTCTTTCCAATATCACCCTTTAAATTTGAGCCTTCTCAGCCTGTTTTTCTCATCTACAGGGAGTGTCTGTCGCAATAAAATAATGAGGAATTGCCATACATTATGAAGACTACTTTTTTGGTTTTACGGAAGATGGTGGCAGAATCAACGGTATCAGTTTTCCTATGTAGTCATCACTTGAGAGGACACATTGATGTGAGTGAATAAGTATCCAGAACACTGACAAATGTAGACTACAAGTTCAGTCATTTTCTAATGGTACAAAGGAAGACACTAGTGGAAGAAGAAAAACCATGTTTTTTACTGGTCATGGTTAAAAAAAATGGGTTGATAATATTTATACAAAGTTACAACTATAAGGCAACCACTACAACAGCAAAACAAGACTAAATATAAATAAGAAAAATATAAGACACAACTAAGACCATATACAGGTAAAATTCCATTTCATGCTGTTAAACAGCTAACCTCACCTGTGTAAGAAGCTATGTGCTGCTTACAACAGACACACCTGAAAGAAAACACTTCAGAAAAGTTTAAGATGAAAGGATGGGCAAAAGGAATGGCAGCAAATGAGAATCCACAGAGAAAGAAGAAAGGAGGAAAAGCTGCTGCTGCTGCTGCTAAGTCGCTTCAGTCGTGTCCAACTCTGTGCGACCCCAGAGACAGCAGCCCACCAGGCTCCCCTGTCCCTGGGATTCTCCAGGCAAGAACACTGGAGTGGGTTGCCATTCCCTTCTCCGATGCGTGAAAGTGAAAAGTAAAAGTGAAGTCGCTCAGTCGTGTCTGACTCTTAGCAACCCCATGGACTGCAGCCTACCAGGCTCCTCTACCCATGGGGTTTCCCAGGCAAGAGTACTGGAAGGAGGAAAAGCAGAAACCATTAATTTAATCATATACAAAGTAGAATGACACACTACTAAGGACATAGTAAAGACATACTACATAAGAAAGACCCAGAACACAGTCATTCACAGCTCTGCGCAGAGCAACTCAACCTCAAGACTGGAAGGCCAAACCACAGGAAAAATCGAGGGCACCTTCCAGAAGCAGGGACTGTGATTTCTCTCTTAGTTCAGGATAGATGAAGTGGACACAAAAAGGACAGAGAACTCCTAAATAACAAAGTTAATGTAGGTAAATTTTCCACTACAAAAACAGGAAATTAAAAATTCTTTTCAAGTGCCCATAAATCCTTCATCAGATTATATATTAGTTGATAGAGGAAAATGTCATAAATTCAAAAAGTGAAAATGATTAAGACAGTATCTTCTGGTGGCAAATGCAAGAATTAGGATTTATCAGCAATATTTAGGGTATGATGCAATTTTTGGATTTTTGTCAATCTAATTTTTTAAATGCTATCTCAGACTAGACTTAATTTGAATTTTTCTCATAGGAGTAAGCTGAGTAATTTCATATGCTTAAAATTCCTGAGAATTTCCATCTGGAAATTGAAGGAAATTTTACTTAAACAGCTCTTGGGTCAAGAAAATAGAAACTCATACTGCAAGTGTCTACAAAACAATGAACTTTAAGTCATATATCAGATCTATGGGAGGTGATTAAAATAAAGATTGAAAGGAAAGTCATCACCTTAGGCAACTACATAAATTAAAGAGAAGAAAAAACATTAAAAATAATGAATCAAACACGAGTCTCAATTATCAAAGACACAGGGCCTTCCCTGGTGGTCCAGTGGTTAAGAATCTGCTTGGCAGTGCTGGAGATGCAGGTTCAGTCCCTGATTTGGGAAGATTCCATACGCTGAGGGGCAACTAAGCCCATGCGCCCCAACTAGAGAGAATCCCTCGCATGCCGCAACTACCCAATGCAGCCAAATAAAGAAATTAAATAATATCTTTTTAAAAAGTACCAAAGAAACAGCATAACAATTGGCCATACATAAAAGTGAAGAAGTAATAAAAATAAAGGCAGAAACAACAAGTAAGCTAGAAAAGGCAAAAGAAGAGAACTGATAAAGTCCGAGTGCAATTCTTTGAAAAAATAACCACAGAACAAGAAAGTAAGGAAATTACATGTGCACCAAGTGAATTTTTAACACAGAGAAGTGTGTTGAAAAGGGAGTAACTACAGACAGAGAGAAAATGAAGGCGCAGGAGGCAGGGGAGGAGGACCATGGTCATTTTGCTTGACCTCAAATCCTCACTCGGACCTCAGGGAAGAGGCTGGTATACAATGTTGACGCATGTGCACCTCCACCAGCTTCCCAACTGGGCGAGAAGAGGTCCTCTGACTCTCACCCCTGGGGAATCCTACAGGGGAAGGTGACCGCAGTTCTCAGGGTTCCCGTGGTCATGGTTAACCTTTGTCTGCAAGCTTCCAGAAGATGGAGGCAACACCTATTTTCACCACCAAGTACGACAGTCAGGTACATATATGACACATAGCAAATGCTTCATAAATGGCTTCAAATGAAGAAACAGCACAAAAACTTGCACTCTTAGCAAGATGTCATGATTTCAAGTATATAAAACATGTATCACAAGGTCAGCAAGGATACTCTGCAAACAAAATAATCCAACTTATGATTTAGGAGAGGGTATGAAGTACGGGTTTTTTCCCTCTATTTTCTCAACTCTTGACAGCCATTTGTTCATAAAAACTAACAAAAAAGGAAACATATTAAATCAGGGATGTCTAAGTGACCTCAGAAACAGGACTGTCCGTCACCTCCCTGTTATCCAGACAGCATGTATCAAACAAACGTGTTCCAGGCTCTTCTGAGTATTTATCCTTACTCTGGAACCCAAACAAAAGCCTGTCAACAAACTTTGAAATGAGGAAATCAAACATTCTCATTTAAGTCTTTTTAAAAGGATACTCTGATCTTCATAAACATTTCATTGTCACCATCGCTTTTCCTGAAGGTGGCGAATCCCTGATCTGCATGTTAATAACGCCTTTGTTAATAGTGTTTTCTCTGTGCCCTGCCTCTATTAGCAGCGTCCCGGGAGTTCAAAGACAGAAAATGATGAGCATGTTGAATCAAAATCGCACATGCAGGAAGAAGCACTGGAGAAATAAGCTTTCTTTTTCTTGTCTCTCAAGATGCGTGACATCAGTACAAGTGCAGGGTGGTGTTCAACCTCCAGCACCCACTACACTTCACCCCCGCTCTGCCTCCTGGCCTCCTGGATGCCTTTTCCCCTTCATCTACCCCCAACCCACCCATGACCCCAGTGCCAGGCTGAGGCAGGTTCTCTGCCTCCACTCCCCTCTCCAGCACTGGGGCTGGAGTCCCTTGTGACTCATGACCTGGGCGAGGAAGGCACCCAGAGAGGGGTGATGCCAGGGCTCTCAAGGCTCACATCAGGGCTGTGCCCTCCCTCCCAGCCTGTCCAGATGCACACACAGAAGTGTGTGGCTTCCCCTGCCCTGGAGAAGGGAGTCTGATTTCATCCTCTCCTTTCCCAGTCCTGTTTACTAACCCACTGGGATAATCAAGGAGGAGGAAGGATGAGAATGCACGCACACCTCTCTAAACACAGCACCACCCCACATCACCACCCGTGTCTCACTCTGGAGCATTGAAAACGGAAGAGCATCCCAAGGGTGAGCACTGCCCCGGGTCCCCTCAATGGACCTTCCCCTCACTGTCACCCCAAGAGATCACCCACTGAATCACCCAGTTCAACAAGGACCCCACTAAGCTACCTGCCCAGGCCTCTGGGAATCCCCACCCCCCGCAGACCTAAACTGTAAGGATTTCTGCTGAAGAACAAACACGCTTTCTCTGATTCCCTAGTTCAGGTGGGAGGAATCCTTTTTGAATACTCCTCGTCAAACTTATTCCAAAGGGTGTTTGAGGCTGCAGATGCCTGATGTCGGTTTTAACCGAACACACTGTTTCAACAATTATTCTTCCATGTGGATGGCTCAGACAGAAATGAGCCTTAGGAAATCAAAATGGAGAATGGATTTTCTTCCAATGCTTTTTAGTGGAATGACTATGCAGAAGCTCCAGGATTTTCCTCTACCCAGTCTCCCAACACAGGGCCCCTCCCACGGCCCGGGTACTCACAGGTCGCTGGTGTGGCAGGGGTATGGGATGGCCTGGGCCTGTGTGCCCGGGTCCAGGGCCTCTTGCCCTGTCTGCACCGAGATGATGGCTCTTTCGATCATGTCTTGCAATGGCACAAAGATGTAATTATACTTGAACCCATCAGCTGGGAGGCTCTGAGGGTGGAACTTCCAGAACGGGTTTTTCACCAGATCCGTTCTCATGCTATACAAGATACTGGTCCGGATGCTGTAGGTGACCTGGGGAGGTAGCTGCAGAGATTCTGAGCTGAGGTTCTTACCAGCTAAGGAACTGTTGAATATGATGCCTAAGGGCAGAAAAGGGGTCATCACAACCTAGAGAGGCTCACAGCACGCCAGCTGACCATCCAAGACATTCAGCTCAGTCCTTCCCCATCATGCAGGGGCCTCGCTCCGGGGAAGTGAGGCTAATCTGTGTGACACAGCCCTCGGCCATTAGGTGGAACCAAGACCTCCTAACTGCCTACTTTTTCTTGAGTACTTGCTTTAGCTACAACTTCTAATGTAATATTGACTGTGTACATGTGTGTGTGCACTCAGTCATGTCCGACTCTCTATGACCCCATGGACTGTAGCCAGCCAGGCTCCTCTGTCCACAGAATTTTACAGGCAAGAATACTGGAGCGGGGAGCCATTTCCTACTCCAGGGGAATCTTCCTGACCCAGGGATTGAACCCATGTCTCTTGTGTCTCCTGCACTGCAGGTGACTCATTTACCACTGAGATACTGCGAAAGTCCCTAAAATTGACTAGAAGTGTCGAAAGTGGCCATTGTTCCTGATTCTAGAGGAAAAGCTTTCAGTCTTTCACCACTGAATATTTTGCTGGCTGTGGGTTTTTCTTACATGGCCTTTATCATGGTAAGTTTCCTTCTATTTCTATTTTATTAAGTGTTTTTATCATGAAATGATGTAGAATTTTGTGGAATTCTTTTATTGCATTGAGATGATTTTTTTCCTTTCATCTTATTAGAGTGACATATCACATTGATTAATTTGTGTCTGTTAACCTAGTCTCAGATTCCAGGAATGAATCTCCTTTGGTCATAGTAATTTAATCCTTTTAAAGTACTGCTTTCGTTTGCTTGCATTTTGCTCAAGACTTTTATGTCAATATTCATAAATGATATCTGTAATTTTAAAAAACTATATTTTTTCATTTTAATAAAACCAACACTGTGGTATCATAAATACATAAAAATTAATTTCCTTTGCATTTTTTCAGGACTTGAGAAATCACATGAGGCTGCTTAAATAATCAGGATTTCCTTCTATGGATAATAGATGTCCCTAAGAATTGATGTCTTCGGTTTCTGTGTTCTGCTATAGGAATTCTTCCAACTCATATATAAAATCCCCTGTGTGTTGAAGTCTGCCCTCCCAAAATTCATAAGTTGAAGCCCTAACCCCTAGTACTTCACAATATGACCTTATTTGGAGACTGAGTCTTTACAGAGGTCACCAAGTGAAAATGAGGTCACAAGATGTGCTCTAGCCCAGAAGGACTGGGATACTTATAAGATGGGGAAGTTTGGAAAGACACACACAGAGGGGAGGCAAGGAGAGACACAGGGAGCAGGCAGCCGTCCACAGGCCAAGGAGCGAGGTCTCTGAGGGAGCCAGGCCTGCCCACAGCTGGACGCCAGAATTGTGAGAAAATAAATTTCCCCTATTTAAGCTACTAGTCTGTGATACTGTCACTGCAGCCTTAGAAAACTAATACAAAGCTGAATAGAAACAATTCACTGTTTATTCCAAAGGAATACAAGAATACATCATATTCATGTTGACTCAATAAGACTTGAACTAGCCACTGTCTCTTCTTCGCTGACACCAACAATGTTGAGACACCATGGTAAAAATAACAGAGATGTAAGAAATCATAGATTTAATCAAGAAAAGCGTAAAGTGTCGTGTATATTCAAAAGCAGAGACATTACTTTGCCGACCAAGGTCCGTCTAGTCAAGGCTATGGTCTTTCCAGTGGTCATGTATGGATGTGAGAGTTGGACTGTGAAGAAGGCTGAGCGCCAAAGAATTGATGCTTTTGAACTGTGGTGTTGGAGAAGACTCTTGAGAGTCCCTTGGACTGCAAGGAGATCCAACCAGTCCATTCTGAGGGAGATCAACCCTGGGATTTCTTTGGAAGGAATGGTGCTAAAACTGAAGCTCCAGTACTTTGGGCACCTTATGCGAAGAGTTGACTCATTGGAAAAGACTCTGATGCTGGGAGGGATTGGGGGCAGGAGGAGAAGGGGACGACCAAGGATGAGATGGCTGGATGGCATCACGGACTCAATGGACGTGAGTCTGAGTGAACTCCGGGAGTTGGTGATGAACAGGGAGGCCTGGCGTGCTGCGATTATGGGGTGGCAAAGAGTCGGACACGGCTGAGCGACTGAACTGAACTGAACTGAATGTGTCATGCGAAATTTAACCATAAACTAGTAAATGAGTTTAATAGACTGGGAAAACCAGACACTGGAAATGGCATACAAGGCCCATCTTTCCACCAACTCAAGGCAACCAATTCTGCTTTACTCATGTTACCTGGAAACACTCCTTTTCTTTTGGAGCCATGATAAGACACGTTTGGGGGAGAAACATGCAAGCACTGACCTTACGAGCATGCTGTTAACTGGATACTTACTGGCCAGTAAAGTGTTCTTCCGCAGGAGGACCTGTGCTGTGGCCTCCAGGGCGGCGGCAGAGGCCAGGCCCCGGAAGCGGTTCAGCCGGAAGCAGGAGCCCAGGTCAACCAGGACGCGGCCGAGGGAGCGCAGGCGGCCGGCGCCCGTGTGGTTCAACATGGCGTCCAACTTCCCGCCTGAGGAGAGGAAAACGAGGACATAGCAAGCTTTCTCGGCACGGCATGCACGGCTCCTACAGCGGGGATTATGCAAATACGCTCCCTCATGAGAAAATTCCTCGCAACAGTCCAGTTCTGTTCCATGCAAAAACTGCTACTTCCCTACTGAGGGCAAACTTTCACAAACGCTCCCTGCCATGTTGATACTGGGAAAGAAAACAGTTAAATCACAGAAGGTGAGGCTGCAACCAACGGGCAAGTCAGTAGCAGGGGCCAGAGGGAATGAAGAACCGAGGGAAAGAAGGCGAGAGAAATGGGCTGGAGGAAGCCAGCTCTGCGCAGAGAGGTGGCCTTGCCCCCTCTGCACCTCCCCAGGGCAGCCGGGTAGCGGTGTCTGCAGCGGGGACAAGACCCAGAGTTGCCCCTGAATCAGCTCTGCTGTAACTCCATGTTTACACTGGAAAGTTGTCTGAAATGTCAAAGTCTGTGTTCTCATCTGCAGTGTGAAGAAAGCAGAATCTCCTATGGGATCATCCTGAGGATTAAGCTTTCATGGGTACCTCGCCTGTATAAGTGCTACTGAGTACCTCCTGTTGTCATGGTTCCAGCTGCTGAAGAGGAGAACTAGGCTCCAATCTTAATTCAATTCTTCCTAATGAAACTAAGTTCAACAGCTAGAAAATAGGAGGGCTGCACACTCTGAGGGGCTCTGGCTATTGGGGATTTTTGTCTTCTTGTTTTGAGAATGGGAAAGTGTTCGATTTGACAGCATGGGGCAAACGGGGGCATTTCTGTGTTGCCAGTTGTTTGTCATTTGGAATGTGTGCTCTACAAGCTTACTCAGGAAGCTTGCCAAAAATTTCACTGGGGCTTCATGGAATAAGGAGTGACTTGGCCTCTGCAGAGTGTGGCTTTACTTGTCTCCCAGGGACAGAACCAAAGCTGCTTTAAATGGGCTTGGCATAGCTGAATCATTATATAACTGAATCATTATAGCTGTGTGTGCACACGTGTGCGTGTGTGTGTACATGTGTATTGTTAGAAAAGCAGCAGCACACAAATGCCACGGGCTTCAGGGTCCCATGCAGAGCCCTCCCTCAACCCCGGAAAGCAGCAGCATGCATGTGGAGAGAGCTCTCTCTCAATGGAGCAGTGTACCACAAGAGCCCCTCAAGTCTTCACCATTTGTTGAGTCTGAACACTGCAATGCCCTCCTCTACCTGATGGGGGTGCTGCGGAGTGCTGGGGGGGGCACCTCCACAGGAGAGGATGGAAACAGGACAGGGCACAAAAGCCCACTGTGAGAGGCCTGGAGCAGGCCGGCTTCTCTCTCCTGGGCCCGTATCACACAACACGAGAAGGAGGGAAGACACACAGGACCAAGGAGCAGGAGGTACAGGAAGGCCATGGGGTCCCAGTAGCCTGCAAAGACAGCAAGACTCAGAGGCTCACACAGGCATGGGGGACAAGATTCTACAGTGATTTCAGCCAAGCTTTGCCAGGAGAAGCTGAGCATTTTTCCCATTCGATGCTTATGACTGAGGACCTGAGACACACTAGTGTGAGCCGTGACCAGCAAGGAGATTTAAGGTCCCCCATTCTGGCCCTAAAGATGATGTTCAACAACTGCCTCCATCCTGATGCTTTTGGCTCTTCCAGATGAAGGCTTCCTAATATCTGGGGCCACCGCTGTTAGGGGAGCTGTCCTGGCTAGAGCATCTCACCAGCTGTGACTCTGCCAGGTGCCCCTGGGGACAAACCCTCCCTCAGCTAAGACCCACAGAAGGAAACTGAGGCCAAATAAGCTCCATGCACACGAGAATCATCCAACTGGGTTTTAGCACCTCGCTCTTCACCTCACCAAACATTTTAAGGAAACCAACGTGAAAGAGGGAATTCAAACAAAATGAGTAACAAAAAACAGAAACAATGATCAAAAATGAACCTAAAGATTAAAATGACATTATTTTTTACATACAGGTGAAAGATTCAATGAAATGACAGGAAAATATCTGATATGTGAGGGACAATTGCCTGCAAACTAAAAGGATCCATATTAAAGTATTAATGATAGTGATGGACAACCTGCTGAAGACAAACAACTAGAAAATATAGATGATTTTAAAAAATCTGTGTGAAGGCTTCAAAGAGCTTCCAGAGATACTGCCAACTGATTAGTATTCATGGATATCATGAAACAGAATAACCAAAAACCCAGAGGAAAAAAAGATGAAAAACTAACAAGAGACTCAACACATGCTTCAAAAATCTTTGGATACAATTGTCTAAAAATTAGATGAAATCAGGGAGAATTTCAGCAAAGAACTGAAAACTATTATTTAAAAAAAAAAAAAAATCCGGGGCCTTCTCTAGTGGTCCAGTGGTTAAGACTTTGCGCTTCCACTTCAGGGGGCACAGATTTAAATTCCTGATTGGGGAGTTAAGATCCCACATGCCAAGAGGTATGGCCAAAAAAAAAAACCAACCCAGAATCAAATTGCAAGTTTAGACTGGAAAATGGGACAAATGAAACAAAGAACTCTCAGCTGAGGTGAGAATGAGCGGATTTTAAAAAAGCAAGAAAAAAAGATCGCAAGCTGAAGCACAGAGAAAAAAAGATTGAAAACAAGAGAAAAAGACACAATAAGCATATGGACCAAAACAATCTTTCATGGTGTTTAATTGGAGTTTCAGAGGAGAATTAAAGAGAAAATTGTTCAGAAGTAACATATCAAGAGAAAATGATTAAGACTCTCCCAAAATGTATGATATCAAGAAACTAATTCAAAAAGTGCCTGAAAACCAAAGCAGGAAACCCATGATGTAAAATGTAAAGTAAAACTGCTAGAAAGAAACAAAAATTTTAAATACAAACATAAGAAAATAAAGATCTTACATGTTCTCAGTAGAAAATTACAGTCTCAAAACAAACCTAAACTGACAGAATTAAGGAGAAATAGACAATCCACAACCATAATGGGAAATATAAACACCCACTTCTTAATAGCCAATAGAACAGGCTTACAAAAACCAAGGACACACAGGGTTGCATCCCCTCCCCACATAGAACTGTTACATGGAGAAGCCAGGCCAACCATGCAGGGGCATTAAGTCAACACATTTGGAACAAATGAAGTCTTATTGACTGTACATGCTTTGACCACTACGACCTGAAGCTGGCAGTCAGTAACACAAAGATAAATGGAAAATCCCAAATATTTCTAAATTAAGTTATAAACCTTCAAATAATTAAAGAACCAAAAAAATTAAAAAGACACTTCACTGAATAACATGGAAAATAGAAACCGGTTGAGAGTGGTATGGTTTCTCAGCAGGGTGCTGGAGAAGCATTTGTTCCCTGCCCCCCAAGGTAACCCTAGTGGGGCTGCAGGCACACAGAGTGATGAGCCTCATTGTCAGCACAGGAAACATCTGATCCTCACCCCGCAGCTCGCAAGGGAGCCACTTGCTAGTTTTCCAGAACGACTGTGTTTTCAAGTCTGCTTTAACTACATGAAAATATGATTCAAGGCAGTAATATCTATTTAAAAATACTGTTAAACTTTCTAAGGCCATAAATCACTAATGCCTTGCCCCTCACTAACCCTCACACTCCAGGCAGATGCAGCCCCTGTCCTGGGCAGAGCACAGTACTGGGGTCCTCAGATGGCCTGACACCCTTCCTTCCCTCCTGGAAGCACTCCCATTCCATCTGCTGGTCCACACTCCTGGGAGTATCCCTGGGATGCACCTGGCAAATCAGATTCTTGCTCAGAGCCTGACTCTCCTGCATGTTCACAAAATGGTCATTGAGTATCTAAATAAAGTCACGGATTGATAAACTGTAGACATGTGATAAACATTTGCTGATTGATGAATTCTTTATCTAAGCTTCAGATCTTCAAATCCTCAAATGAACATAAATGCTCTCAATTGACTTAGTAACTCAGTGATAGCCATTTCTTTTATAAACTTGTGTTATACCTCGCAACTCATATATTTAAATCAGAACCCTTCCTGTTGAACTAAGTCCCTTATTATTCAAGCCCTGAATCAGCAAGTCAGAAAACTTCAGTGATAAGCAAACTATGGAGTATATTTAATTCAAGCTCTTCACCTAACAGATGAGAAAAACAGAAACTGGGGGAGGAAGCAGTGGCTTGTCTGTGTCACCCAGAAATTTCCTGGCCGGACGGTAGACACACCACACCATCCACCACACTTACCGAAGATCTGAAGCTTTTCAGTCAGTTTGCCTACATCAATGTGCAGCTGGCTTTTTATAAAGCTTCTTATAAATTTGTTTTTCAGGGCTTCCTAGAGGAAAAAAATATAGTTTAATTAAAAACAATCTCACCATTCCTCTTGTCAAATAATACTTGCTAGGTTTATTTCGAGTCTCATGATACAGGAAAATGGCACAAAAAGTGAGTCATTTGAAAAGGGTTTTAAAACACCCCAGTGAACAACAGGACATTTGCTTAGGAATTTACTTGAGAAACAAAAGTAAACCACTTAGGTTGTAATTGTAAATATGCATTAATACTGAAAACAATTTGAGTGATAGTTGTAATTATGCACTCATATTGAAAATAAGGGGCTTCCTGGGTGGTGCTAGTGGTAAAGAACCCTCCCGCCAATGCAAGAGATGTAAGAGGTGCATGTCGATCCCTGGGTCAGGAAGATCCCCTGGAGGAGAGCATAGCAATGCACTCCAGTATTCCTGCCTGGAGAGTCCCATGGACAGAGGAGCCTGGCAGGCTACAGTCCATGAGGTCACAAAGAGTTGAATCACTTAGGACACACTCATTAAAAACAAAGAATGAATTCAGTGCTGATTTTTTTTTTCAAATCTTTCTAACAAAACTATTTGGTGGTCCTTTATATAAATCTTTTGTGTTGCCTTTTCCACAGGCCAGTTATAAAGGTGGGGGTCACTGTTACAAAAACACCGACGAAAGGTTTCAGCCTTTTCCCAAACCCTGTCTGGAACCTGCAATATTCAAAGCCTTCTCTTTGGAAGCACGTTTTGTATCATTAGGCACATCTTTCACTAGTGACAGTTCCAGCTCCACCTCATTGGCCGAAGGTTTCCCTGTGAAAGGTTCTCCAGGATTACTTCCATCAGCTTGATGGCATCTTGCCTGCTTATCCTGCAGCGGGTACGTGCACACGCCCACTGTGGTACCACCCGCTTACTATACTCGACAAGCCACTGAGAGTGAAAATATAGGTGCGGGGCGCCAAAGCAGGATTAGCCAAAGGGAGGGGGAGTTCTGAGTGTGGATTCATTTGGGGATTTGTTAGCTCCTGGAGAATCTCGATGTTATCCTGACTTACCTTTACCAAACAACTTTATAACTTGAGGACTTCTGACAATTTTCAAATAAGAACCACCTTCTGCATTTAGCTCTTTACCTTCACAGTTGCCTCATGTCTACAGATGACAGGACGTCGTGATGAAACCTCAGTGTCTGCTTTTTTAAAATCTTATTTATATTCGTACACTGCCGCTGCTGCTGTTCAGTCACTAAGTCATGTCTGACTCTCGGGACCCCACGGGCTGGAGCCCACCAGGCTCCTCTGCTCATAGATTTCTCCAGGCAAGAACACTGGAGTGGGCTGCCATTTACATCTCCAGGAATCTTCTTTAAGCGCTAGTACTCGCCCACCATTGTGGAAGGCACTTATATGTATTAGTCATTTAATCTCGCCAACCTCTCCACAAAAAGATGCTTTTAATTGAAGGAAAAAGTCAGTTAGGGTTGCCGGCATCAGCAGAATACTAACCTGGCCCTCTGGGGGCAGAGCCAGACCAGGGAAGGGCCCTGGCATCAGTTACTGAAAATCCAAGGATATTACAGATGCTCCTTGAATGTGACCCTGATGCTAAGAAATAGAGTCACTCACCACACTTCATTCTCTTAGCAAAAATTCTTCAAGTGACTGAATAAGTGGCTTTAATTTCAAACTTGACTACTGTGGAAACAGCATTCAGCTAAACTGAAGATTTCACCATGAAACTACCTTTTTCTCTTTTCCTGAAGTATGTTTGATTTACGAAATTGTGTTAGTTTCAGGCATACAGCATAGTGATTCAGTTATACATATATATGTGTAGTCTTTTACTCTTTTTCATATTCTTTTCCATTTTAGGTTATTACAAGATATTGAATATGGTTCCCTGCGCTATACAGTAAGTTGTTGTTTATCTATTTTATATACAGCAGTGACTGTCTGTTAACCCCAAGCTCCTACTTCTCCCTACCCCTCCACAGACCCCCTGATCCTTGAGATGGATCTGGGCCTGTCACATGCTCACATGTCTCACGCTACTTTCTAGAGACTCGATTTGCTGTTTATTATTCTGCATGTACAACTTCCTCAGCGGTTCAGTGGGAAAGAATCTGCCTGTAATGCAGGAGCCACAGGAGATATGGGTTTGCTTTCTGGGTCGATAAGATGCCCTGGAGGAGGGCATGGCAACCCACGCCAGTATTCTTGCCTGGAGAATCCCACGGACAGAGGAGCCTGGTGGACTACAGTCCACGTATCACAAACAGTCAGACACGACTGAAGGGACTAAGCACAGCCACACAGATTGCATGTAACCATCTGTGGTTACAACAGAGCCCTTATCAAAGCCTGAACTATTCACCATATATGAGTCATAACAGAAAATGCCTCCTGATCTTTATGTCAGCAGACGACCCACGAGTAAACAAGGAAGAAAGCAGTAACAGCGATACTCACCACAGGAGCACCACAGGCTTCCAGCTCCAGGAACGGAACCGGCCAGGGCGACTGCTATGCTCGGAAATCCTTGCCCAGAGGCCACACCTCCCCAGGCGGCTCTCAGCCAGGACCACCACCAAGGCCACTCCTAAGAGCCACGGCGCCCCGACACAGAAAACCGTCCCCACGGTAACTGACTCCAGCTTGATGGAGGCGCTTACTAAACACAGGGGCTGGTGGGGGCATTTCCACCCGGCCCCCCAGCCCCCATCCTGCAGGGCCAGATCTGCTGACTGGGGACCCAGCACCTAAACTCTTCTGCCTCCCCAGCCTCCCCTGCCTCCCCTACCTCTCAAGCCTCCTCAGCCTGCCTGCCCTCCCCGAGCCTCCCCTGCCTCCCCAGCCAACCCTGATTC
>SJXQ01005883.1:35236-134419 GCA_006408695.1 Aepyceros melampus | reverse complement strand
CCTGCCTCCCTTCCTTCATCAGCCTCCCCTGCCTCCCTTGTTTCATCAGACTCCCCTTCCTCCCCTGCCTCCCCAGCCTCCCCAGCCTCCCTTGCTTCATCTACCTCCCCTGCCTCCCCTGCCTCCTCTGCCTCACCAAACTCTCCTACCTTCCTGCCTCCCTGCCTCTGCCTCAATACCTCTTTCCCTGACAAAATCCTCACACATGCATTCTCATCTCAGTATCTGCGTTGGGAAGGACCCAGATGCAGAGACATCTTCCTACGTACCACTGCTTTGCTGCTGCTAAGTCACTTCAGTCGTGTCCGACTCTGTGCGACCACGTAGACAGCAGCCCCAGGCTCCGCCATCCCTGGGATTCTCCAGGCAAGAACACTGGAGTGGGTTGCCATTTCCTTCTCCAATGCACGAAAGCGAAAAGTGAAAGTGAATCCGCTCAGTCGTATCTGACTTACAATCTAAATCACTTCACAGTTCAAAACTGTGGTTCTTTCCTCCCTTCACAGGTAAGAAGCCCAAGGCACAGCGAAGTTCAAGATCGCACGGCAGTGGGGACAGAGCTGGGAATCCAGACTCTCCAGCTCTGAGTCCCTGCTCAGGACCACCTAGAACTACACATCTAGTGGATAAGAAACAAACCAAACAAGAACAAAACGTAGGTATATTTTCTCAAGCTCAATTAAAGCAACACAGATGCCCCAGAAAGTTATCATGCGACCTACCTGGATTAAAGTTTAATAATTAATGATTGTTCTTTTCTGAAGAGGTTGAGACATTTGAAGCTACAGTCCATGATTTTTGGGAATACATTATGTTCTCAATACAGAATATTAGGGAATGAAGGGTTTTAACAGGCCCATGGTTCAAAAGCATGCAAACCTTCCAAAAAGCTTTCAGTTGGCAGGGCTGATGAACTAGAATCGGGAGATTTAGATTGACATATATACAATATTGATACTATGTATAAAATAGTAAAATAGATAACTAATGAGAACCTACTGTATGGCACAGGGAACTCTAACAATACCCTGTGGGGACCTAAATGGGAAGAAAATCCAAAAGGGGGGATATACGTGTACGTATGGCTGATTCATCTTGCTGTACAGCAGAAACTGACGCAGCAGTAAAATGCAAATATATTCCAATAAAAAACTGAGACCAAGGCGCGAGCTACTTGTCTCCTTGCGTGGCCCTGAAATAAACCATTCTCTGCTCAAAAAGAAACAGCTTTAAGTTAACATGGAATTTAAAGCACAAATAAATATTAATGAATTATTGATCATTCTCACAGCAGTAAGATCTTACATGGGCCAAACAACTGATCATTTACAAGAAGTTTTCATACTCATCCAATTTTACATCATTACTAGTCACCCGGGAAAGCCAAGCCCCAGGTGACTCTCTAGCACTCTCTATAGGAGACCTCTGGTTTTGCAGACACACCTGGGGTCTCTCAGCCCTTGGTGGCAAAGAGGCCCCCCCTCACCTGCAGCTGGTGGAGCGTCTGGCCGTTTCCGCTGCTCTGAAAAATGCTGGACACATTCAGCAGTGTTTCTGACAAAGTCTTCAACTTGCCCACGAAATCAAAAGTACGATTTACCTGCAAAATAAAGCACATCAGGATATGTCTCTAGTTCAGCTGTGTTGCACTAGGAAGATGCTTCAGCCCTGTGGCTGCCACAAGAAGGAGACACACACTGTGTGCAACTTGGCCATCAGAGCAAAGATCTTCCAAGACCACACGTCACCGGATAAGGTGACCGTGCCAGTGCCCCTTCCTCCAGGCTCCTTCCACTGCGTGTTGCCCATCTGTTCACCATGGACTCCCCAGGGCACAGGTCACTCTAAGAATGAATGTTCCAGTATATACTGGCTAAATAAGACAACATCTGCCCACACGTCCTCCTCAACCATACATTCTCAACTAGCATCTATGATCTGGTTTATGATACCCAACTCTATTTAGGAGAAAGCAAAACTGTTTTTAATTAGAGGATACTTTTTTTAATTAGAGGATAATTGCTTTCTTGTGTTGGTTTCTGCCTACAACAACTCAAATAAGTCATAACTATATATATCCCTTCTCTTCAAGCCTCCCTCCCCATTCCCATCCCATCCCACTTCTCTAGGTTTTCACAGAGCACCAGTTTGAGCTCCCTGTGTTATACAACAAATTCCCACCAACTATCTATTTTACACATGGCAGTGTAATGGTTTTACATTTCAATGCTACTCTCTCAATTCATCCTACCTTCTCCTTCTACCACTGTGTCCACAAGTCTGTTCACTAAGTCTGTGTCTACATTCCTTCCCTGCAAATAGGCTCATCAGCACTTTTTTTCTAGATTCCATATATATGCATTAATTACAATATTTGTTTTTCTCTTTCTGACTTACTTCACTCTGTGTAATAGGATCTAGGTTCATCCACTTCACTACAACTGACTCCCAACTCATTTCTTTTTATGGCTAAGTAGTAGTCAATTACATATATGTATCACAACTTTATCCATTCTCTGTCAGCGGATGTCTAGGTTGCTTCCATGTCCTGGCTATTGCAAGCAGAGCTGCAATGAAATCTGGGGTGCCTGTATCTTTTTGAACTGTGGTTTTCTCAGGGTATACGCCCAGTAGTATCAAAGCATTAGTTGCTCAGTCATGTTCAACTCTTCGCAACCCTGTTGACTGTAGTTTGCCAGGCTGCTCTGTCCATGGAATTCTCCAGGCAAGAATGCTGGAGGGAGTAGCCACTCCAGGGAAATAGAAGGGAGAAAAATCCTCTTGGGCTCCCAAATCACTGCAGACAGTGACTGCAGCCATGAAATTAAAAAACGCTTGCTCCTTGAAAAGAAACCTATGAGAAACCTAGACAGCATTAAAAGCAAAGACATCACTTTGCCAACAAAGGTCCATCCAGTCAAAGCTATGGTTTTTCCAGTAGTCATGTACAAATGTGAGAGCTGGACCTTAAAGAAGGCTGAGCATAAAAGAATTTATGCTTTTGAATTGTGGTGTTAGAGAAGACTCTTGAGAGTCCTTTGGACAGCAAGAGATCAAACCAGTCAACCTAAAGGAAATCAACTCTGAATATTCATTGGAGGGACTGATGCTGAAACTGAAGCTCCAATACTTTGACCACCTGCTGGGAAGAGCCATCTCAGTGGAAAAGGCCCTGATGCTGGGAAACACGGAAGGTAAAAGGAGGAGAGGATGTCAGAGGATGAGATGGTTGGAGAGCATCACTGCCTCAGTGGACATGAATCTAAGGAAACTCCAGGAGATGCTGAAGGACAGGGAAGCCTGGCGTGATGCAGTCCATGGGGTCACAAAGAGTCACACACGACTTCCCAACTGAAGGACAACAATGCCCAGTAGTGGGATGGCTGGGTCATGTGGCAGTTTTATTCCTAGTTTGTTAAGGAATTTCCATACTGTTCTCCATAGTGCCTGTATTAATTTACATTGTCACCAGGAGTACAGAACTCTATTTATTTATTTATTGCTGCTGGCAGAGCAAATGAGCACAAGGTTTTTGTAAAATAATTTGGTATCATAAAAAATATTCATAGTCACTGACCTACAAAAAACTTCCTTGCCTTTTTCTCTCAAAATAAAAGGATACTGTCCTAAGGAAATAATTGAAATGAAATACAAAGCTATACCTATGAAGATGCCTCTGTGTGTGTGTGTGTGTGTGTGTGTGTGAGTGTGTACACACTTAGTTGTGTCCAACTCTTTGCAACCCTATGGACTGTAGCCTGCCAAGCTCCTCTGTCCATGGAACTCCCCAGGCAAGAACACTGGAGTGGGTTGCCATCTCCTTCCCCCGGGGATCTTCCTGACCCGGGGATCGAACCCACACCCCTTGCGTCTCTGGCACTGGCAGGTGGGTTCTTTGCCAGTGAGCCACCTGGAAAGCCTCATGAAGATGCCTATGACCACATTACTATATTTCTATATCAAAAACCGTCTAAATGCAAACAGATAAGATTAAAGAGGGTTTGGGAGTCCAGCCACACACCTCTGAGGTCACAAGGGCACAGGTCACGCCAGCTCAGGGGCTGGAAAGAAGCAAGGGGCTCCTGCTGTAATTCCCACCAGGAGTCCAGGACAGGATGAAGCGCTCACCAGCACATGGCTGCCTCTGCTGCCTCCTGCCCTCCCCGCCCTGCACCTGTGCCGACCCCCTGCCCGGCTGCTGGGGTCTGAGCCGTAAAGGGGGCTGCAGCCTGTCCATACGCCTCCCCCCTGCCTTCACATGACCCTGGGAGGGGTGGACCCACGTGACGTCTGTGTTATTTACCCACCCAGGTAAGGGTGAGTCTCTGTTCCTAAGGATGAGCAAGCATGGGAAACACCAAAGGGCAAGTGAAGAGATCCTTCTATTCAAAAGACGAGGCCAGTGTATGTGTCAGAATAAAGGTCTTTATCTGGAACTGATTTAGGGTAAGACAGAAGAAAATGTATAAAGCAACTACTGTGTATTTCAAGAAACATCCACGAGCACAGAGGAAGTGGTGAGGAGGCCGTGATGACAGGGGAACGACCCCACAGGAAGAGGTGCAACCCAGAGGCTGAGCACAGGCTCGGAGTCAAAGCAAAGGGGACAGACTGGGGACTGGTCTGGAGCCATAACACAGACCTCACTCCAGCCCTCAGAGGAGGCTGGAGACAAAGAAGGAAAAGGGCAAGTCAGAGACAACCAAGACAGATGCAAGAGGTCTAAGCCAGGGAGGACTCGGAACTCAGAGCAGAGAAAGGGCCAGATAACAGGCCCAGTTATCACAGGAGGGGGAAAGCCATCACTGCTGGGTCTGCACATCTGAAGGCCATTTCTGGTTTGGTGTGTTTTGTTTTTTTTTAATTGAAGTATAGTTGCTATACAATATACATAAGTTACAGGTATACAATATAGTGATTCACAATTTTTAAAGATTATACTCTATTTTAGTTATTATAAAATACTGGCTATATTCCCTATGTGGTACAATATATCCGTGCAGCTTATTTCATACATAAGAGCCTGTACCTCTTGCTCCCCAGCCCCTATTCCAGCCCCCTCTCCCCACTGACAGCCACTAGTTTGCTCTCTATATCTGTGAGTCTGCTGTTTTTTTTAAGGGTTGTCTTTTTATTACTGTTATTTGCACTGGATCTTCGTTGCTGCACATCGGGCTATCTCTAGACGCAGCAAGCAGGGGCTACTCTTCATTGCTGTTCGCACACTTGTCATTGCGGTGGCTTCTCGTGTTGCAGAGAAGAGGCTCTGGCACCCTGGCTTCAGGAGTTTTGGCTCCCGGGCTCTAGAGCACAGGCTCAGCAGTTGAGGCACATGGGTTTAGCTGTGCCTTAGTTGCTCCACAGACAACAACTATGATTCCACAGGAAGCGGACTCTTCCTGGACCAGGGATCAAATCCATGTCTCCTGCACCAGCAGGCAGATTCTTACCCACTGCAACACCAGGAAAGTCCTGCTTCTCTTTTGTTATATTCACGTTTCTTTTTTTTTTAGACTCCACATTTAAATGATATCATACAGTTCTTGTCTTTCTCTGACTTATTTCACTTAGCATAAAAAACTAAACAAATCAGCAAACAAAACAGGAACACACTCAGAGATTCAGAGAACAAACTGGCGGTCTCCAGTGAAATAGGCAAAGGGGATTAAGAGGGACAGACTTCCTGGAGAAGCCCTCCCCACTTCAGGCAGCAGGCTGGAAACTACTGGAAGCCTCATGGGCACCAGATGAAGCAAGCAGATCAAAATAACATCACAAAGCCTGTGACGATTAAACGTCCCTGGAGTCACAGCCTACAAACAAGGCTGAGACCTGTGTGTTAAACCTAAACAACAGACTGTCTGCAAAAGTGAAAGGTATTTCTTACAGAGTCTCTGAACGTAACAGTCAAAATGCCCACAATACAACTGAACTTCGCCTGCCGCACACAGAATCAGAGAACTCACAAGCAGTCAACTGATGCCAATATTGAGACAAAACTGATGCTGGAATGATCTGGCAAGTATATTGAAGCTATCATCATAGAAATGCTTCAACAAGCAATTCAAAATTATCTTGAAACAAATTAAATAGCAGAAAATCTCAACGAGAAAATATAAGTTATTAGAAAGAAGATAAGCACAGGGCAGTACAGAACTGGAAAACGCCGTAACAAAAAGTATTTTAAATTTGCCAGATGACCTCAAATAGAGGAGTAGAAATGACAGAGGGCAGGACATTACACATCAACCAATAAGAGCAACAGGAAAAAACAGACAAGGCGGCCAGAGCTTCAGGGACCTGTAGGACAATAACAAAAGGTTCCATGTTTGTGTCTGAGGCCAAGAAAGATAAGAGTGGGGCTGAAAAGCTATCAGAAGAAATAATGGCTGAAAATGTTCCCAAACTGGTGAAACAGAAAACTTACAGAATCAAGAACTTGAACAAAACCTTCAGAAGGTTGTAGGGAGACCAGAGGCTCGGAGCTCAGAGCCCCACCTGGAAGTGGGCACAATTCTGAGAAATGCCACAGCCCCAAGCCTTATCTTCACTTCTACCTCCTTGGGAGAAACTGCTTGGGTTCTCTTTTCAGCTATCAATCACCTAATAACTGCTGGTTTTAGAAAATAGCCTCTCTTACTTGCAGTTAATTCTGACTTTAAAAAAAAAAAGAAAGAAAGAGGTGACTGGGTCGCAGCATGAGATCTTAGCTGTGGGCTTATTTTTTCTGTTCATTATTTCCATCACCCTGCTCCCTCCTCAGCTTTCAGAATATTTGCCTAATGCTTCTAAGGGGAATGAGGCCTGAGGGACCTGGAGGAGGCCAACAGGGTATCTGAGTCAAAGAACATGAGCTGGAGGCCAGGTTGGCCAAGGACTGTGGAGAGACCCTGAGCAAACCATCTCAGCTCTGAAGCCGGGTTTGCAAAGCAGCCTGGAGCAGGTGCTCGTCTCTCATGGTGCGTGGATGGGGCTGTCTGTCTGTCCTGGCTCGGCCATCTCACAGCTGTCACTTAATTCACCTGTGGCCTTGGACTCGAGGACAAAATGATGAGAGCACACAGACATCCGAGGTCTGTGCGGGAGCAGTATGCATCTCGGGGGCTGGGGATGATCCAGTTTCACAGAACAGTGTACCCCCAGACCTACTGACGTGCTTTCTCAAGGAACCGCTGCCTCATGGGGGGTTACATCAAACTAGTCTATTCGTAAATGTAATTGCTTTTTCTCTGGGCAACTTTGCTGCATTTGATAAAATGTTCCATGTTGAACATTTCCACCCACCCAAGAATCTCACTCCAGGGTGAATGCTGAGGACCTACTTTCAGATGAGTAATCTGATGCCCAGTCAGACATCGAATGAGTGCCAGTTCTGTTCCCTCCGAGGGGCTCCCCGGGGACAGTCGCTGCCTCCTGGGGACACAGTGCTTTGTGCACACACACAGTCCTGCATGCAGGGCGCATGCGCCTCCAGCCTGTGTCAACCTCACTGAGAGACTCCAGTCCTGGGAGGCTCGCACCTCACGGACGTCTTTCATCTTTGACAAGCGGCAGAAAGCAAAATTTTCATTTCTATTCAGTTACTTAATCATCAGGCTTTATGTCCACTTAATGGTAAAAACACCAGTAGCCTCTGTCCATCTGTAACCTGTGAGGCTGATTCTCATCCTCCCCAAGTTCCCCCAAAGGCAGTCATGTGCTGAAGGTGGATAAACACCCCGCACCAATACACAAAGGCATAAAATCGTGCAGAGCGTCTCATCTGGAATCTAGTGTCCCAGGCTGATAACAGTAAAGGGTGCTTCAGGGTACAAGCTCTTTCTCACATGATAACATAACACTGTACATACGGCTGGTGAAAAGCATATAGCTATGGAGTCCACAATATGCTTCCACGCACCAGCTAATGACGGCTTCCCTGATGGCTCAGCCAAAGAATCCACCTGCAAGGCAGGAGACACAGGAGACATGGGTTTGGTCCCTGTGTGAGGAAGATCCGCAGGAGAGGAAATGGCAACCTACTCCAGTATTCTTGCCTGGAAAATCCCACGGACAGAGAAGCGTGGTGGGCTATGCTTCCCTGGGGTTGCAAAGAGTCAGACACGACTGAGTGACTGAGCATGCAGGCACCAGCTAATAAATATGGGAAAGTAAGCCTCACCAGCCTTCACTATGTCCATCTGGAAAATGGACCTAGTGGCACCTACCCACAGACTTCCCTGATGGCTCAGTGGCAAAGAATCCACCTGCCAATGCAGGAAATGCGGGTTCAGTCCCTGGGTCAGGAAGATCCCCTGGAGGAGGAAATGGCAACCCACTCCAGTACTCTTGCCTGGAGAATCCCATGGGCAGAGGAGCCTGGTGGGCTACAGTCCATGGGTTCACAAAAGAGTCAGACACAACTCAGTGATTTCAAACAACAAGCACCTGCCCTACTGGGTTCTTCTGAGAAGTGAATGAGAAAGGATCTGGGAAAGTGTCCGTGATGGTTCCCGGAACCTTGGAGAAGCATGTGGTTCAATCTGCATCTGAACATGTTGATGTGAGTGCAGAAGCAGGAACGGGTGTCCACCCACACAGCCCCCACACCCGCACCTCACCCCATCAGAAGCCCTAAGGCCAGCAGTGACCAGCCTCCCCTACCATGACCTCCTCCCATGACCACCCATCCTGTGGGAAGTAGTCGTTCACCAGCCCCCTGCCCGGTGCTGTCGCCGGGGATCCATGTCCCATTTGCCCACAACACGCTCCTCCAAGGACAGAGCTGCTCTGCTAGCATGCACATCCCAGGCTAGGATACAGGGAGGTGTGACAGAAAAGTAAAACATGGGCCTTGGAGACACACAGACCTGGGTTCAGAAGTCATCACTGCCCCTGCTGAGAGATTCTGCCATGCTGACAAACCCCTGAGACTCACCCGAGGAGTGAGTGAGGTCACTGCTAACACCCCTTGTGGGTGTGAGGGCTGGATGAGGTTCCAGCAGGGTCAGGACTACAGGCAGGGATTCCTCCCTAGTATCTCTCCCTCCACCTCATTTCAATACATATTTGATAAACTGAGACTTAACATTTAAGAGCTGATGAGCTTTGAACTTTAATTCCATGTGCAAGCATGCTCAGTCGTGTCCTACTCTTTACAACCCAATGGACTGTAGCCCACCAGGCTCCTCTGTCCATGGGATTTCTCAGGCAAGAGTATAAAGTGAGTTGCCATTTCCTTCTCCAGGAGCTTTGTGGGAACTCCTTATCCCTCAGGAGGCCCAAGTCCCTAAGATGAAGAAGCCCATGCAGGACCCACGGTGTGGGTATCTGGTCATCCCCCAGCTCCAAGTCCACACTCAGGCTTGGTCTGAAGGGCGGGGCTGGCCCGTGCTGGCTGCTTCGATGTGAAGCTCTGCCACAGAGATCTGGGAGACTGCCGGGGAGGCTTCTTCCTCTTGATCTCACTGCGGAGTCCCCACCCGGCAGGCGGCTCCTTCCAGAAGCTCCCTCAGAGGCTTCTCCTCTTGACCTCACTGCGGAGTCCCCACCCGGCAGGCAGCTGCCTCCAGAAGCTCCCTCAGAGGCTTCTCCTCTTGACCTCACTGCGGAGTCCCCACCCGGCAGGCAGCTGCCTCCAGAAGCTCCCTCAGAGGCTTCTCCTCTTGACCTCACTGCGGAATCCCCACCTGGCAGGCGGCCGCCTCCAGAGCCTCCTGGTCACCCAGCTGCCGTTCACCTGGCCCCCTGCACACAGCACCTTTCCAGGCTCCTCTCCAACAGCAGGGGCTGCTGCTGGCCTGGCACCTCCTTGTGGACGACTCCCAGCTGCAGATGGTGCCCCCACGGCTGGCCTGGTCCAACCTCACTGAGAGTCACCGAGGGTAGACCTTCTCCAGCCCCCAGCATACAGATGCGCCTAAAACCATACCAGGAAGGCTCCTGGGCAACCTGGCCACCCAGCTGGCCAGAACCACACTCTCCCCAGGGAGGTCGGGACCCCAACCCTGGTTGGAAGCCACGTCCGGTCTTGTCCTTTCCTTGGACACCCTCCTAGCCCAGCAGAAAGGCTTCATGCTTTAAAATATTCTTCACATCACTGACCGGCCCATCACCCTAGCACCTTGCAACAGTGGTAACACTTCCTCTTAACTCTCGCTGCTGTTTCTCTTGGTCGAACTCTGACCCACAGACCAGGAAGGAAGCCTGTGGACACTGCTCTCAGAATGAATCTCTCATCAATTATGTCTGAGTTATTTCTTAAGATGTTTGTCTTCTCTTTCCCCATTGCAGGGTGAGCTCTTCAACAAGAGGATGGTCACACTAGCTGTTACAGTGCAGAGTATAGCCCAGTATATAATACTATAGTGCATATAATACTGTTATCGATGATATTATGTGTAATAATATATAACGATAATAAATTCACTTTTTGTTGAATTTTTTAAGTTGAATTTAAAATAAAGCTGTGATATAGAGCCATTTTCTGTGAAATTTCTAAAATACCCAGAATCCTTAAAAGCTTAACGCACTGAGATTATCTGAATAACACTGGCTTTGGCTCCAGGCCCCTCTGAAGCACAGCCCTGAAAGGATGAATGCCTGACGCCCGTGTAGATTAACGTCACTTCACTGTGAGAGCCCAGGCTTTCGGTAAATATCCCTCCAAATGGACATTCTCAAGATAAAAGCAGAAGTTATCAAGCACATTCAGAATCAGCACAGTTCAGTTGCTCAGTCGTGTCCAACTCTTTGTGAGCCATAAACCACAGCACACCAGGCCTCCTTGTCCATAATTAACTCCCGGAGTTTATCCAAACTCCTGACAATTGAGTCGGTGATGCCATCCAATCATCTCATCCTCTATCATCCTCTTCTCCTCCTGCCCTCAGTCTTTCCCAGCATCAGGGTCTTTTCAAATAAGTCAACTCTTCACATCAGGTGGGAAAAGTATTAGAGTTTCAGCTTCAGCATCGATCCTTCTAATGAACACCCAGGACTGACTTCCTTTAGGATGGACTGGTTGGATCTGCTTGCAGTCCAAGGGACTCTCAAGAGTCTTCTCCAACATCACAGCTCAAAAGCACCAGTTCTTCAGTGCTTACCTTCCTTTATAGTCCAACTCTCACATCCATACATGACTACTGGAAAAACCATAGCCTTGACTAGACAGACCTTTGTTGACAATGTCTCTGCTTTTGAATATGCTATCTAGGTTGGTCATAACTTCCCTTCCAAGAAATAAGCGCCTTTTAATTTAATGCTGCAATCACCACCTGCAGTGATTTTGGAGCCTAAAAACATGAAGTCAACCACTGTTTCCCCATGAGAATAAACAGTGGCAAATACAGCCCCTGAGCTGAGTCACAGGTGGGAAAGAGACTCCACATAGCAGCCATAACGGAAAGGCAACATTAATTGGTAAAGCCTACTTGGACCCAAAACAACCCGACTGCTTGGATGACTGCACACCACCACGAACTTTTCAGCTTCTAAGTTGTGAGTAGCATCCGAAGCCTGGAAGTTCAGCACTAACAGGACTGGTGATTCCTCCTCGGGTCTGACAGGCCCCATGGCCTCCTGAAGCCCCTCAAAAGTGTCTGCGGACTCATAACCCACCATCAGAAAAACAGATGAGACTGCAGGAACACACAGCACCATCATCTCAGAACAAAGTGTAAATATGACCAATGATAAATCCTGAATTGGACGGGCTTCCCAGGTGGCGCTAGTGGTAAAGAACCCACCTGCCAATGCAGCAGACATAAGAGACCGGCTTCAATCCCTGAATCAGGAAGACCCCCTGCAAGAGCATGGCACCCCACTCCAGTATTCTTGCCTGGAGAATCCCATGGACAGAGGAGCCTGGTGAGCTACAGTCCATGGGATCACACAGAGTCAGACACGACTGAAGAAACTCAGCACGCACGAGAAGGTAAGAAGCCTAAGAAAGGGAAAACATGCAGAGCTGTGCAATGCCCAAACTCCTCCAAGGAAGCTCTCTACCTCTTCACCTGAGCTTGCCTGCCATTGGGCACAGTGGGGCGAGGACCAAGGAATGAAAGTGAGGGCACCAAAGGCTCAGCACCAACTTGGGAAATGACACAACCAGACCCAGACCACGAACACAGGGTCTGACTCTACCTTCATCACCAGATGCCCACCTATTCTCCACAGCCTCCTGGGACCACCTGATCAGCCTCCTTCTTTCTGTCTAATTGTTCCCCCTGCATTAGTTACTCTAAATAACACCTCCTCCGCCCAGATGTCCTGAAAGAAAGATGCGCACGTCTAAGCTCAACAACAAAGGGCACAGGCAAAAAAAAAAAGCAAACAAAAACCGCAAAATTAATTATAATCAACATAAAACTGTGTGTAATCCGAGCTATACAACAATCGTGGTAAATATTTTAACAGCCTGCTCCCCACTGCACTGCTTGTATGGTCTATAACACCCTCATTCAGTCACACTCACCTTCTGAATGACTTTATTAATCTCTGGAGTGTTTGGTGTATACAGTATTTTTCCATGTAGTACAGGTTTTAGGAAGGACCACACCAAAGCGCCATTTGGAGACTGCAGAATTTCCTGATAAAGCTTCAAGCAAAATGGCGCTGTCACCATTAAAAAAAAAAAAGTGTTACTCATGATACGCGATGCCCCGGATAACAGGAGAATTTACTTATATAGCATGACACCTCACTTTCAAACGAGTGGTTTATATATTTTTTGCATGATTCAATTCTGAATTGGGGCAGTAAGGTCAGAAATTTTTTTTTGGTCCCCATCATTAGCAGTTCTTTTCTCAAAACTTTGTTCCCATTGATATTTTGAATGAAGAGGAAATATGATTTTCACATTTTTAAACTAAGTCATCAGTAAAGGTACCAAATAATGACAAAGACACTTGAAAATGAAAACAGTGATGTAAAAGGAATGCATCTGGTGTTTAATCTGGAAAATTTTCGTTTCAACAGTCACAGTATCCAGGTGAGAATTAGGTTTTTCTTATGAAACACTACAGGCTTTTTCAGAATGCTAAAGATTTAGCTTTATGAAATGCTACAGGCTTTCCTTTGCTGCATTTATGAAGAACTATTGCTATGACTGACTACTGACTAACTATTGAACTACTGACTACTTTGTTATATTAAAGAGCCTAGCTTTCACCCAAATATCAATTCCTCGTGATGGCACTCGTACCTGCTGTGTTGCTGGTTGGTTTCAATGGAAGGTTTACTTGACTAAACCAATAGGTACCTAATGAAGGTGGCACCTTTACCATGGTAATGATTAGTAATCAAATGTAAAGGTTTTAAGCTAGTGATAAATGCTTCAGTATAACCCATTCTTTTACTCCCAAAGAGAACATTTAAAATGGAAATATTATCTTAGCTTTGATACCATTATCTGTAATGCCCAGTGTATGAAAATTACTGTTATGATCATTTTCACGATTAGTTTCATCTTTCTAAATTCCCCATTTGAACAAAAACAAATTCCTTTTATTCAATGAACACAATAAAACTGAAAGAAATAATTTCACAAAATATAAATTAAGTACATGATTCCATAATGACTTTTTATAGCATTAAGTATAGAGGTTATTCTTTTTACTGATATTTTAACAACTTAAACTTGAAATTATAAGCTTAATATAGATGGTGGAAATTTTTGGTTTGGAAAACACATAAGAATATGAACATAAGGAGAAATCTGAAACCAAGAATCCTGACATCTGCCACTTGGGAGCTGTGTGAACTTGGGCAAGTCACTTAACCTTCTCTGAGCTTCTATCATGTCAACTGAAAAATGAAGGTATTAGTATTTCCTATGGTTAGTGGGATAATCATTTGAAATAAATGTATGAAAGAACCCAGAAAGACTGGTCCTCAGCATTAGCTGAATGACTGGATGGATGGATGAATGGATGGCTGGTTGGACAGATGAGTGGATGGGTGGGTGGGTGGATGGCTGAATGGACGGACAGATGGGTGGATGGATGGTTGTATCAATGGATCAGTGGAAGGATGAATGGATCCAGAGTTGGAAAGATGGAAGGATAAGTGGATGGGTAAATGGTTGAATGATTGGATTTGATGAACAAATCAATAATCCTCAAAAAACCCATATGCAAGAAAAAAGAGGAAATGAGGATTACTGTAGGAGACAACAAAATTATCCACATTAATAGACTTAATGTGTATCTACACTGCCACACTATATGTTGTTCAACAGCCACCCAATTATCCATCAGCTGATGAACACACCAACACCCTGTCTCTAGGCAGCTCTGAGGACATCTTACAGCTCCTCCTCTACTTAGCCAGCTTTCTCCTTTCCCCTCACCCCATCAACACCTCCATCCATCCCAGGCACAAGTATAGAAAGAGGCGTCTTGGGTACAGCTGACAGAAGTCTAAGATGGCCTCAAGGCACTCACGCCTTCTTGTGGGAAACACACCCATGGTCAGGTTATCTGGGCGTGGTGCAGGGATTCCAACTTGGAGTTGATCAAAGGGGAAGTTATCTTGGCTGAACCATCAGCCAAACCCTTTAAAGGAGTTCAGAAGCCCCCGTGTCAAAGAGAGGACTGCTGTCCTTAAAGATGCAACCATCAGGGCTCCTACACCTGCAAGAAAGTGAGTTCTACCAACAACCACCTCCAATGAACGCTCTCACTGCAGCCTTGCCAGTCCCGACAGAGGACCCAGCTAGTCAGTGCTCAGACTGCGGCCCACACAGACCGTGAGACGATGAGTGTGTGTGTCCTAAACCACTGACTTGCTGGGCAGCACGGAAGAGTAATTAACACACTAGACACACTAGAGCGCGGTCCTCAACAGTAGGCGTCACTCTTAACACCTTATGAGGCAGGTATTAAGTTTCCATGTTAAACACAAGATGAACATGACTGGACATGAAGTCACAGGACCGAAGACACCCAACTTGTTGGTGGGACTGAAGAGTCTAAACCTTTATCAGCACACTTACCCTTAGTCTGTCTTTATAATCAAAATGCATCCACTTAAAGTAGGGCCAGGAAATCACTTTTAACTCTGCTGTTATTTCCTACTGAGCTTTATCTTGAAGGCAAGTTGGTGGGAGGCCACATACAGCTCTCCTGGCTTTCTGAGACAGCCATCCTGCAGGAATCAAAACCCAGACCTCTCACTGTCACTTGCTATCCTGGGATCCCAAAGGGCTGGGCTTCAAGTGCACTGGAATTTAAGACCCAGTTCCGTGGCATCACGGTGACAGAATTAGCCTGTGCTCAAGGGTGCTCCTTTCCATGGGATTTTCCAGGCAATAGTCCTGGAGTGGATTGCCATTTCCTTCTCCAGGGGATCTCCCAACCCAGGGATTGAACCCAGGTCTCCCACATTGTAGACAGACGCTTTACCATCTGAGCCACGAGGGAAGTCCGCTCAAGGGTGCAGGGGCCTTGCAAAGCCAACTGCCAGACCAGGATTTACTGACTTTACACTAAATGAAGGATACAGGTTGGACAGTGGAACAGGAAATTCTTGGCAAGTATGTTCCCATTTTCCACACAGACCGAGTATCTTGTACAAAGCAGGGCTAATTATCAAAATGCAAATTAATCTAAACACATATGGATTACTGTTTTCTTACTTGAATCTTCAGGAATGTTAAATTTCTCTTTGTCATCTCCTAAGAGTTCATGAACTCTAGGCAAGTTAAGAAAGGTGTCAGAGCTGCTGAAGAAAGACGCTTGGTCCTTGCAAACCATCTTCATCAAAGACTGGAAAGAACCAATGGCTGAACTTCTGGCCTGGTTACTCTGTGAAGCCTGATAACAAAAGAAAAATAAGGCAAACGGCGGCTTAGAGTGATTCCCTCACAGGCGCCTGAGCCTGCCGTCACTCCTCCAAAGGAACACAGAAGACTGTCACCACGTCAAAGGTATGGTATCTGAGCTTTAGTCTTTTCTGTCCTTGATTTTGCTGGTCTATATGGTTGAAGAGACAAATGTTATACACACACAGACATTATTACTCAATAAATATCACTAACTCAGACTAACCAATAGTATGAATATGTGTCTCTACAACCAAATTTCCCAGATGCCTGAGGGTCATCAAAACAGCCCTCAGCTGATGATCAACCCAAGTACTGCCTCCAAGGCAGGTCCAAGGACACACCACCCACCTCTCCCCCTGCCCCTCCCCCTCAGCAGGCCCACACACCCCCCTCCCCACCATTTCATTCCAGGCAGACAGAGTCCAAGCAAAACGAGCCTCAGGATACTAACCTCACTAGACTTTGTGTTTGTATTTGCGATATGTAATCTGCAAGCCAATTATTTGTGTGCAAATAAATGTATTGAGGTTTTTGAAAGCAGTATGTTTCTCAGAAGCTAAAAAAGCCCCTGGAATCTCATTTGTGTGAATGATCAATTTTGTGATTTCTTAGGTCACAGAAAACACATGTGCGTGGATGGATGTGCTCCCTGGAGTCTGCTTCCTCGGATTTTGAAGGACATCCCGGGCTTTGCTCTTCATCACGATGTCATGACACAGAACCATTAAGAGGTCCCCTCGGCCCCATGCTTGGTCATCAATGCACATTTCAGACGTTGAAAGAGAAAGAAAAACAAAGGAGCAAACACAAAGACACAGTGGGTCCACACCTTTCTCGGGGCCAAGACCAAACACCCACCTGCTGGAAGTCGAGTGCATCCAGCAAAGCAGTGATCTTAAATTCATGGAGGAATGCAGGAAGGCGTTCGAGGACGCGGCCAGCTCTGGGAAGCAGGTGGCTGAGGCTGGACACGACGTCCAGCAGGGCGCTCAGCAGGGTGCTGGCTTCAGCAGGAAGCAGAGTCTCAAAGGAAACACAACAGGACATAACCAACGCTGGATGTGGGACCTCACGAGCCCCGTTGGTACAGTGAAGGGAGTGAAGAGTGTTATTTGATTTTATTCTCTTGAGCCTGGGAGACACCCCTGTTGTGCCCTATGAGGTCTTCTCTATCAGCTCCATTTCTGGAGCACACTCTACGGCACCGGGATTGTCAGCACGTAAAGCAGGGGTAGATGTGACCTGTTGTTACAAGTCAAATCATTTTCAAAATTCTTCTTTCTAGTACTTTTCTGGTGGTCCAATGGTTAAGACGCCATACTTCTACTGCACATGGGAAGGATTTGATCCCTGGTGGGGGACCTAGGATCCCACTTGCGACGTGGCCAAAAATAAACAAATGAATAAATAAAACAATCAGGGCGTGTGTGCTAAGTCACTTCAGGCATGTCTTATTCTGCAACCCTATGGACTGCAGCCCATCAGGCTCCTCTGTCCAGGGGATTCTCCAGGCAGAATATTGGAATGGGTTGCCATGCCCTCCTCCAGGGGATCTTTCCAAGCCAAGGATGAACTGGCATCTCTTACATCTCCGACGTTGGCAGGCAGGTTCTTTACCATTAGTACCACCTGAGAAGCCCAAAATAGTTCTCAACTGTTTCTAAAGGCTGAGTCTTAACCTTGAATACTCACATTTACAAAAAAAAAAAAAATTGATTAAGCATCCAATTTAAGAGGTTAGAAAATGAGCAACAAAATTACCCCTAAAGAGATCAAAAAAGGAAACATTTCATAATAATGATAAAAGCAGAAATTAATCAATTGGGAAACAACAGCAAAAATGATAGAACTAAAAAACATTTTGTTTAGTCTAAAACAAAATTTCTGTCTTTGGGGTGCCCTGAGTGGAAATTTAAGAAGAGCGTCAAAATGAGACAGTTGTTATGTGTGAGACAGTTTCCATTTACCCACTGCCTCCCTGGGTCAAAGAACACACATCCTTTCCAGTCCTCCTTGCCCCTGCAGGCTGGGTGCTGGGGCTGGTTTTGTGGGTGAAGAACCCGAGTTCAGAGAGATGCAAGGGTTCCCACAGCATCACACCTGGATGATCAAGGCCAGGAATGCAACCTGGGTGCTTTAGAGACGTCAGCGTCTCCCTATCATGGGACCCACCTGTGCCGTCACCACTGACATGCTCTGCACTTGCCTTATGAACGGCATCCTCTTGGTTCGGGGATGTAAATTCCATGGAGGGATTTTTGCCTGCCGTGGTCACTGATGTGGCCACAGGGACTAGAACAGCCTTTGGCAATACTGGTTGCTTAGCAGAGGAACTCTACTCAATGTTTTATAATAATCCATAAGGTTATTTCCCCTTTCCTATAAGGGGAATGGAGCTTCCCAGGTGGCTCAGTGGTAAAGAATCTGCCTGCAGTGCTGGAGATGCAGAAGACTTGGGTTTGATCCCTGGGTTGAGAATATCCCCTGGAGGAGGGCATGGCAACCCACTCCAGTATTCTTGCCTGGAGAATCCCATGGACAGAGGAGCCTGGTGGTCTATAGTCCATAGGATCGCAAAGAGTCAGGCACAATATACGACAGAGCACACACATATAAGGGGAAAGAATCTGAAAAAATAGTTATGTATGTATAGGTGAATCACTGTGCTATAAATCTGAAACTACACAATATTATAAACCAACTATAATTTAAAAGGTTAAAAAATTTTTAAAAACATTGTCATGGGATTTCCCTGGCAGTCCAGTGGTTAAGACTTTGCCTTCCAAGGCAGGGAGTGTGGGTTCAACCCCTGGTCAGAGAGCTAAGATCCCAGTGCCTCATGGCCAAATAACCAAAACAGAAAACAGAAACAATATTGCAACAAATTCAATAAAGATTTTAAAATGGTCCAGATCAAAAAAAAAGTAATTTTGAAGACTGTGTTAAGAGAAAATGTCAACAAACAAATTAATTAATTAAAAATTCAAAAAAATACCAGTCTCTGGATGAATGGGTAAATCAGTAAACACTGCCTCTTCCCACAGAGGTGGAGGCTGCACAGTAGGTATCCTCCCTTTGCTCTCATCTGAATTTTCCGGTTTGCATACTTGGGCCTTGGCCCTTAACAATTCTGCACCTGCCACGTGGCTGCTGGCTGTGTCCCTGACCTGCGGGACACAAGCCCCGCTCTGTCCCTCACACTCTCTCTGTTCAAAACAAAGCGACTGTCCTCAGTTAAGGCAACAGAGACACCTTGGACAGGAGCAAAGGGAGTGCAGGCTCTTGTCACATTTCCACCCGCCTTTCTAACTGCAGCTGCACCTGAGAAGTTGCCCTCGGGGACACTGGCTGTTGCGTGGCCGGATTTGGGACCTGGTACCTACGGCGAGATGAACACACTGCACATTAACCGCAAACGGTGTCTTGTAAATGCACCTTAGTTTCGCTGTCAGTCGAGAGGCCCGGGGCATAGGCTGAGCCCGCTGATGCCTGGGCTTGGTGTGGCTCCCATGTGCATCTGCGGGGCTCTAACACCAGAGCATCACCGTGGACCAACAGGCTTCCCTGGAGCCGGGCGACTAGAAGGACCTGGTGTTACTAACAGTGGTGTCCATTCATGGTGTCTGGGAGAGTGACTCCAACCCAGTATTCCATCTTTATGGCCCTTGTCAAAGTAATTATCTGGGCCCGAGAAGCACCAGTTTCAAATCAGTCGCTTCTGTGTACGTAAGAGAGCTGGCCTCCACCAGGCGGCATCTTTCCCAAAGTGCACGTGGCACAGTGGAGAGACCTGCTGAGCACAGGACCCACCCGCCTGCATGGGAGCTGGAGGCCCAGACACTCCTCGATGAAGCGGCCTCACCAGTCATGGAGACTCAGGACATGTTCATTCTCCTGCTTGTGCACTTGAAATGAAAATTCTGAAATGTTCAGAATTAATTCTCATCCTGAGAGTTATTTTTGTTCTGTGTGTGTATCTGTGTGTGTGTGTGTGTGTGTGTGATCCCTGTCTCTTTCACACATCTAAAAAATTTTTAAAAACATTGTCATGGGATTTCCCTGGCAGTCCAGTGGTTAAGACTTTGCCTTCCAAGGCAGGGAGTGTGGGTTCAACCCCTGGTCAGAGAGCTAAGATCCCAGTGCCTCATGGCCAAATAACCAAAACAGAAAACAGAAACAAATGTGTGTGTGTGTGTGTGTGTGTGATCCAACATCCACCCACTGGATTCCTGGAGTTACTGAAAAGAGAGAGGCCATGAAGGAAACAGGACTGGACTGGCAAATCTGCCTTTTCCTGAGCCCAAAACTGTCCTTTGGGATGTGGAGCGCATAAAGCCACCGTGCTAACTCTGATCGGCCCAGATATCGGCTGATCTCCCTGGGGAGAAAGTTGGAGCAAGACCAGCCCCTAGAGGTCAAGGGTGAAGGGTCTAGAGACATACAGAGAGTGGAGGTAGGAAGATGAGGAAGTTCTGGACGAGGCAGGACCAAGAGCGCAAGATCGAGGCCATGAGCCATGTGCGTGTGATCCCTCGGGCATAACTCCTGTGTGCAGAGGGGGACTGGGCTCCCCGGCAGCTGTCCCCATGGCCACCTTCAGCTCCTTCTCACTCACACTATAACCCTCGGTTCCTCCCACCTCCCTCCCCTCACCTGCTGGGCGTGGGCATGTGGTCGGGGCGGGAGGTGTAGGTAACAAGCTGGTTCACACAGGAAGGGGCTGCCCGGTGCCCCCACCATCTGCACACCTTCTCCTGGACAGGGACCGGCACATCCCCTCATGGGACACAGTCTGTGTGCCCCAGGATGTAACGGGGGGCAGAGGAGTTCATGGCCAAGGTAGGGGAGTGGCTCTGACTCAGAGGGGCCACTGGGGGTGATGGGCAGCAGAACCCAGCCTCCCCGAGAAAGTCAGGCCAGTGCTCATCACAGAGGAGGGAGCAGGAGCTAGCGCGGGTGGTGTCTGTTCACTGGTCCCTCCCCAGTGAGCACACTGCCTGCCACCAAGTTCCTCCCACCTCCCTCCCCTCACCTGCTGGGCGTGGGCATGTGGTCGGGGCGGGAGGTGTAGGTAACAAGCTGGTTCACACAGGAAGGGGCTGCCCGGTGCCCCCACCATCTGCACACCTTCTCCTGGACAGGGACCGGCACATCCCCTCATGGGACACAGTCTGTGTGCCCCAGGATGTAACGGGGGGCAGAGGAGTTCATGGCCAAGGTAGGCGAGTGGCTCTGACTCAGAGGGGCCACTGGGGGTGATGGGCAGCAGAACCCAGCCTCCCCGAGAAAGTCAGGCCAGTGCTCATCACAGAGGAGGGAGCAGGAGCTAGCGCGGGTGGTGTCTGTTCACTGGTCCCTCCCCAGTGAGCACACTGCCTGCCACCAATGCTGCGCCAAATGTCCTGACGGGCCTAACTGCAAGCGCCCTGGATCTCCTGAGCAGCCTTGACTCCGAGCCCCCCACCCAGAGGTGGTGCCACGAGGCTCGGGGACAGGCCGAGGCTGTGAAGGCCGCACCAGCCTTGCTGGCCTGATGCATCCACACCGGCCCCTCGCGCTGCCCGAGCCAGGCCAGCGCCCGTCTTCCCCTTACTTTGTAAACGAAGTTCCGCAGGTCCAGGTTTCGAGCCAACACCACAATCATGGAAAACACCTGGGCCCTGGGCAGCCCACACAGCTCCCTCGCTGCAGACTCAGACTTTCCATCTTCAGGGAACTGGAGCAGGAGCTGAAGAATGTCCCTGTTGCAACTTCCAGACAAAGCCACTGTCAGGGCGCTGGACAGCACCTGTGTCGAAGCATGAGGGCTGGACGTGACTACACCTGAGATGTGGAGTCCCTGGACTCAGAATGCCCCCGGTGATGAGACCCTGGAAAGCCCATTCTCCCAAGATGCTGAGGCTTTACCTGCATTTTCATGGATTCCCCAAACTCTGTGCTATTTCAAACATTTTGAATGGAAAGGTTTGCAAAATGTACACATAATCCCCCGAATCTGTAAGTAACAGAGTGATGACTTGGGACCTTCAGGCCCCCAGCTGCCTCCCACCCTCCACCCAGAAAGCTCTCAGAAGTCATGTCTGTGTCTCTCCCTCTGACAGTGAGTCTTAGCCTCTGCTCTCAGGTTTCCATTTTGGGATTTTTTTATTTTTTCAGTGTTATCAGTGTGAACTATTGTTTCTCCTCCACCTCCAACTGGAAACCAGATTTCCAAGGCAGTTATCATTTTTGAAAAGAAAAAGCAAACAGTGTGAAAAGCAGGGCCCGAGGACAGCTGTGCTGCTCTTGGGCACACCGCTGTTCCCTCTGTGAGAGGGCCGGGGCTGCGTCTCTGCCTGGGAATGAATTCCGGTTAATGGTCTTCCGGTTAATGTGACAAATTATAAAGCAAAATTTAAAACAAGCAGCAGACTTCCTGCTGTGTTCATACTCTGATGGCTGCGATTACTGCAAAACGTTCCGGCCAAGAGGAACCCTCTGTGAACAAGAGCTGCTGTTCCCTTATTAGGAGCCTTGTGAACATGGGGAACTCATCAGATGCTTTCATGCAATGCCATAAAAAGCCCCCAGAATCATTAAGAAGTAGAATGGTGGATTAATGGGGGTTCTCTAGAGAAACAGAATCTGTAGAATGTGTATCTTCCAGGAGATTTTTTTTAAGGAATTGGCTCACTCAGTTGTAAGGGCTTGGCAAGACCATGCTCTGCAGGGTCGGCTGGCATCAGGGAAGCCCAGGGACAAGCCAATGTGGCAGATTAGCCCCAGGAACCATCTGGAGGCAGAATCCCCCTTCCCCGGGAAGCCTCTGTCTTTTTACTTAGTTCTTCAACTGATTGGATGACGCCCACCCACAGTACAAAGAGTAATCTGCTCAAGACTGGACTGCAAGGAGATCAAACCAGTCAGTCCTTAAGGAAATCAATCCTGAATACTCATTGGAAAGACTGATGCTGAAGCTGAAGCTCCAACACGTTGGCCACGTGATGCAAAGAGCTGACTCATTGGAAAAGACCCTGATACCGGGAAAGATTGAGGGCAGGAGGAGAAGGGGGCAACAGAGGATGAGATGGTTGGATGGTGTCACTGATTCAATGGACATGAGTTTGAGCAAGCTTGGGGAGATGGTGAGGGACAGGGAAGCCTGGCCTGTGCAGCCCGTGAGGTTGCAAAGAGTCAGAACTGAGCAACTGAACAACAACCATCTGCACAAAGTCTACAGATTTCAGTGTTAATCTCATCTAAAAAATAACTTCACAGGGACACTTAGATTGCTATTTGGCCAAATGTCTGGGTACTATGGCCTAGCCCTATACACATACAAAACTAACCATCACAAACGGAGAGAGAATTTAATATGCTGACGGACATTTTGAATCTTTGAGAGACATGTTGTTTTCATACCTAATTAACCAAAAGCTCTTTTCCATAGGGGACTTATGAGGCACAGATGTACCTTGGGAAAGATTTCCTTGTCCCACTGTTTCCATCATGGTCTCTAAGGGAAGGTGCATGCCTCTGGTTGGAGGAGGGTTTCAAAGGGGGTTGGGGAGTAATGTACATCTACCCTTCACTTTGATTAGGGAAGCCCCTCTTTGGCCAGTTTTGTAGAACAGACTTCCATGGAAGTTCTTGAGCCGGGACGACTGCCCCTGGTCTCATGTGGGCACCAACCAGACCCAGCTGGTGAGGATCTCTCTGCACCATCTCAGCACAAGCGTGGTCCCCAAGAAGGATCATATTCCACACACCTCTTAGAGTTTAGCCCTAAAGGCAACATTTGTCTTAAAACTTGTATACATGTCTCTCAACCAGTGGGGAGGTGCCAGGGGCTGCCTTCATGCCGAAACCTCACTGCCACACCACACATAGGAACAGCGCCTTGCACTGTGTTTGCTTCCATGCCTGCTCTGTGTCTCCCTGCTTCATTCTTTATCTTTGTTTTTAATTTTACTGTGACCACTTTGCCTGCTCAAAAGGCACCTGAAACAGGCAGGGAGTAAGAAAAACAGAGAAAGTACTCAGTTTTGTTGGACTCAAAATATCATGGGTGAACCCGTTTTACAGTCAGTCATCTTTCAGCTCAGACTGGTCCAGGCAGTTTAATTAAACATGCGGATGCCAAGTTGCCAGCACCTTTCCTACGTGTCCACATCTGCTTGGAAAACTTCAAGAGCCAGGGGTCCAGGGCAGACAGCTCCCCACCAAGCACACACACACACATTTGATGAGACATTCATTTGCGTTCACAGACTCCCTATAAAAGTAGAAGTGATCGCCAGGAGAGATATTTGCATTTTCAGCAGGAGCTTGTTTCCTGGGATCTGCCAAAACGCTAACTGTGCTCAGAGCAGCAGTTCAGAGGTGGTTTGCACAGCTGGTACTTTCAGACTCAGAGGCGCACAAAAACATTGGGAGGAATCACTGTTCTCAGCCTAACTGCGACTAGAAGCACCGACAGTAACGGGGAAGGATGGGAAACATCACAGGAAGCGACTGGGCCACCTCCGCTCTTGTCAAAGCAGAGAAGTGGGACTGGATACTAGGCACCAGTTTCTACAGGGAGGAGCTGGGGCCTGGCTCCCAGGGTCCCATCGGGCTCGGATCTGCCCGCACAATGAAGAGGCCTGGATGGGGTGCGATGAGAGGGCAGGACTGTCTGGAAGGGCTGCAGCCGCACACAGTGGGAAGACCATGGCGAGGACTCGGGAAGGATCCAGAATAAGGCAACTCCAACTCCTCCTGTGTGACCTCCCAGGGGTCAACACTGTCAGCCTGAGTTTATCCATCTGAGCAAAAGAGACGATAACAAGACCCAAAAGTGCTCCAAAGGGAGAACCAAACGAGACCATTATAAATGACACACAGCCCAGTGACATCCATTATAGCCGACAGGAGGCTAACAGCAAAAACAGAGCTTGCCTTACTGGAATGTGAAGAAAGATGTGTGAGAATTAGATGGGTTTATTGATTGAGAAGTATTGAATTTAAGAACGAGACTTAAATTAGTGAATTCCTTCTTTGATTCCATACAGCATCAAGCCCCCCATCCTGTCCTAAAGTGGCAGTAAGGGGGAAGGCCTGCCCCCAAGACAGTAACCCACCAACTGCAGGCCTGGTGGGAAATTCCACTCCCCACCAGGACCCCCACCCCGGCCCATCCCCAGGGCCCCCTCCTCCCAGGGCTTCAGACAGTTAACATTCTATTACCAGGAGTGCTTTAGAAGTCAAGAAGAAAGTTAAAACCACCTTAGCTTTATCTCTTAAAGTAAACTTTAGAAATGACTGGCAGATAATGTCAGTCCTGGTGTGAATTCTGATCCTGGGTTAGCCATGAGCCCTTTAAGAATATGGCAATTGCTAAAATCACACCAGATCAATACAAAGTCATTTTCTTTTGAAGGCAGAGTTATTAGACTAGTATGTTACCAGGGCACTGATGGTAAAGAACCCTCCTGCCCAAGGCAGGAGACATCGGAGATGCAGGTTTTATCTCTGGGTCAAGAAGACCCCCTGGAGGAGCGCATGGCAACCCACTCCAGTATTCTTGCCTGGAGAATTCCATGGACAAAGGAGCCTGGTGGGCTGCAGTCCATGGGGTTGCAAGGAGTTGGTCGTGACTGAAGTGGCTTTGGCTTAGCACACACGCAAGTTACCAGTTGTGCTACAGCTGCTCTAAAAGCCCATACTGTTAAACAGGTGCAGGCTGGCGACTCCTCAAGTCACAAGCCTCTTTCTATGTTGATAACACGAGTGAGATACGGACGGTGTGCTTTTCTACTTTGTGACTGGCCAAGATGAGAGACAAATGACACTCTGCAAAGTAGATCAGGACTGAAAACACCTTGATGGTTAGAATAATTGGCCAGAACCAGTAAGAAATACTTTCTGCAGAAATTAAGGCAATCAATCTTAAGACTTAGGCTTACAAATATTTACCTAAGTCTGAGTAATGAAAGAGAGCCCCATTAGAGGGGCCATTCAAGGTTTTTGTTTCTTTACTGGCAGTGAGGGTCTGAAGTTCCCCAAGTTAAAAGGGCCTATGTAAGCTCCGGTCTGAAGCCATGCAGGTGGGGTTACCTGCAGGCACAGCTAGCACCAGCTCCCTCAGGTAGGATGCTGCGTGGTTGGCAGTGCCTTTTTTCTTTAATATATTTATTATTGATGCATTTGAATTCACTGGGTCTTAGTTGCGGCACTCAAGATCTCTGATCTCCATGTGGCATGTGGGATCTTCAGTTGTAGTACCTGGGATCTAGTTCCCTGACCAGGGATGAAACTCAGGCCTCCTGCACTGGGAGCTCGGAGTCTCAGCCCCTGGACTACCAGGGAAGTCCCTTAAAGGGCACACCTGGCCACAGTCCTCTGCGTGGGCCAGAAACTCTTAACTCCACTCACAAAGTAATTATTTCTTTCTCTCTCAGGGAAGAGAAAAGCCAGAATGAGCCAGTTGTTTACCGGGGTCTGCTCTGAAGCGAGTTACACCAAGAACTATCCATTGCAGCTTTCCAGAAGATAAGCCTCGTTCACTGTAACAAATGGGATATGTGCTGCTGCTGCTGCTGCTGCTGCTATGTCGCTTCAGTCATGTCCGACTCTGTGCGACCCCACAGACAGCAGCCCACCAGGCTCCTCCGTCCCTGGGATTCTCCAGGCAAGAACACTGGAGTGGAGTGCCATCGCCTTCTCCAAATGGGATGTGTGCAGCTGGCTGAATCCTGACCGGGCCTCTCTCAGCCAACAGAGCACCAGTCGCTCCTGATGCTCAGTGACAGCCTCGAGTGAGAGAGAGAAACTGCACCAGGCCCACCAAATGCACGCATTTCTGCCCAAGGGATGTAAATAAGACAAGATTTCAGAGTCCCTCCTCCTTTTCTAAGCCTCCCAGGAGAGATGGGAGCTGGGGCAGCCCTTCCCTTCCTCCCTCCATAAGTACCTGGGTGCTGGGGGGAGGGAAGGGACAAAGCTGCCGAGGATGCTAGAACCCAGTCTTCCCCAGCTAAGAGCATCCAGGGAGAAGAGCCTCTGGTTGCTCCCTCAGTCTATTTGGCCCTGAACTCTTAGACCTCACTGTGACATTTAAAAGAATAAAAACATGGCCTGGAACACACAGGGAGGAAGTCACTGCTGACCTGAGCCAAGAACACCGCATCCCAGTGTAGGAAGCTTGGTTGGTCTCGGGTGGAGGGAGGGGACTCAGTCCCGGGAGGTGGACTCCAGGACCCAGGAGTCTCTGATTCGGTGTTAACCTGAAGATACAGGCATTCACGGACAGAGCACAGGGAGAGAGGGCCTTCCCGGGTGCCCGTGTCCCCACCGGTCGGCCCAGCTCCGTCCCCGTCCCTTTCTGCCTCCTCGGGAGCCGGAGCGCTGACCCGAGTCTGCCAACCTGTGGCTCCCCCGTGACTTCTCACAGCGGGGGTTTCTCCTCATTCCTGTCTGAGCCCTCAGCCCCACCCTCGGGGCGGCTCCTCACGCCCAGGGGCCTGCCACTGCACAGCTCACACTGAAACGCCACCTCACACACGCTTCTGGAACTCTGCTGCACAAACACATCTGTTTATCTCGCAAGCCAGCCCACAGACACCTGCTGCCTTCGGGGAACTGCGGACTCCACGTTCTGGAAGCTCTGAGACCTCTGAGGTAGGTGATGAACTCAACACTGTCTGAGGGTAAGGCAAAGCGAAGCGAGGCTAGAACCAGTCTTCCAGATTTCCAGAGAGTCTGAAGTCGCCCAGACTCTCTGAGACCCCGTGGACTGTAGCCTACCAGGCTCCTCAATCCACAGAATTCTCCAGGCGAGAATACTGGAGTGGGTTGCCACTTCCTTCTCCAGGGGATCTTCCCGACCCAGGGAAAGGCAGAGAAGTTCAAAGAGAGAAATGCCGAAAAGTTACTACTGATAATTGGTATTAAGAGATGATGCCGTCAACCTAACAACCTAGAAGAATCTAGGGCCCAAGCATCACCTAACCAAACATGAATTTAGTACCTCAGATTTGTAGGCACACATGAGTTCGTGTATCCACTTAGGTAGCACAGCAAACATTACTGACATTACTAACTTGAATCCCAAGAATGCAAGCTTTTTAAACGCCCCTGCCACTCGGGTGGCCATCCACAGTGATTCACATGGTCAGAAGGACACGCATAAAGAAAGCACTGCACAGCCACCTCAACCGCAAAGGCGCCTTAGACCTCAGCCCTCGCAGGGCCCACCCTCCTGCGGCAGAGCACCAGCGACACCTGGCGGCCGCTTGCTATTAGGCAGCAACCTCTGCTGTGCTACTCACTTCAGTTGCTAGACTTTAGCCCACCAGGCTCCTCAGTCCATGGGATTTCCCAAGCAAGAACACCGGAGAGGATTGCCGTGCCCTCCTCCAGGGGATCGTCCCGACGCAGGGATTGAACCTGGGTCTCTTATGTGTCCTCCACTGGTAGGCAGGTTCTTTACCAGGAGTGCCCCTTTGTAACTCTGAATCTAAAAGGGCCCTGACCCTCCTTGTACAGCCCCGCTGGTCGGCTACTTGAATTAATCCACTGTTCTGGTCCTGTGGCAAGTTGTCGTGAGTAAAGGTTTCAAGGCAGATCTGAATCACTGTTTACAACTGAGGCAGTGTAGGAGGTAGTGTCCCACCCCAGCCGGACCCCCACACCCCCTGCACGCGTGGAGGCCAATAAGCTACTTTCAGCATTCTCCTTGAAGAAAGAGGAGTGTAACTCACCACAGACAAGTTCAGACTGTAACCGTAAATTGAGGATTAGTCTCAGTCAGTTACACAACTCTGTTTAAACTCTGTACTAGGGATTATCGGAGAAGGAAATGGCAACCCACTCCCGTGTTCTTGCCTGGAGAATCCCAGGGACGGGGGAGCCTGGTGGGCTGCCGTCTCCGGGGTCGCGCAGAGTCAGACACGACTGAAGCGACTTAGCAGCAGCAGCAGCAGCAGGGATTATATCACAACAGTGTATCTGCCTGGAGGACAGTTTCTCCTTACTGAAAACCTGACCAATTCTGATATCTTAGAATGTATATTATGGCAGTAGGTCTGAAGAATCTTCTACTGTTAAATTCTAATCTTGGTATCCTAAACTGTAAATTGTGAGGGTAGGTCTGGTAAAATTTTCACAAACTTGAGACATTCTTTTGATTCACTATAATAACTAATTAAAAGGTATAAGGTATATAACTCCATTGCTAACACTAGCAAGGGAGTACTCGTTCTTCCCCCTTCTGATACCTGTGTCAGAAGCTTTCTCTATCCCTTTTATACTTTTAATAAACTCTATTGCCCAAAAGCTCTGAGTGATCAAGCTGCGACTCTGGCCTGGATTGAGTTCTTTTCTTCCAGAGGCCAAGAATCCCTGTGTCTTTTCGTGGGTCAGCAACAACCATTCACTAGGCCCGTGAATCAAGGTAAATTGGAAGTGGTCAAACAGGAGATAGCAAGAATGAACATCGACATTTTAGGAATGTCAGCGAACTAAAATGGACTGGAAATGGTGAATTTAACTCAGATGAACATTATATCTACTATTGTGGGCAAGAATCCCTTAGAAGAAATGGAGTAGCCATCATAGTCAACAAAAGAGTCTGAAATGCAGTACTTGGATGCAATCTCAAAAATTACAGAATGATCTCTGTTCATTTCCAAGGCAAACCATTCAATATCATGGTAATCCAAGCCTATGCCCCAATCAGTAATGCTGAAGAAGCTGAACAGTTCTATGAAGACCTACAGGACCTTCTAGAACTAACAAACACCCAAAATGGATGTCCTTTTCATCATAGGGGATGAGAATGCAAAAGTAGGAAGTCAAGAGATACGTGGAGTAACAGTCAAATTTGGCGTTGGAGTAAAAAATGAAGCTGGGCAAAGGCTAAGAGAGTTTTGCCAAGAGAACGCACTGGTCATAGCAAACACCATCTTCCAACAATACAAGACACAACTCTACACATGGACATCACCAGATGGTCAACACTAAAGTCAGATTGATTATATTCTCTGCAGCCAAAGATGGAGAAATGCTATACAGTCAGCAAAAACAAGACCAGGAGCTGACTGTGGCTCAGATCATGAACTCCTTATTGCCAAATCCAGACTAAAATTGAAGAAAGTAGGGAAAACCACCAGACCATTCAGGTATGACCTAAATCAAATTCCTTACAATTATACAGTGGAAGTGAGAAATACATTCAAGGGATTATATCTGATAGACAGAGTGCCTGAAGAACTATGGAGAGAGGTTCATGACATTGTCCAGGAGACAGGGATCAAGATCATTCCCATGGAAAAGAAATGCAAAAGGCAAAATGGTTATCTGAGGAGGCCTTACAAGTAGCTGAGAAAAGAAGAGAAGCTAAAGGTAAAGGAGAAAAGGAAAAATATACCCACCTGAATGCAGAGTTCCAAAGAATAACAAGGAAGAATAACAAAGCCTTCCTCAGTGATCAATGCAAAGAAACAGAGGAAAAGAACAGAATGGGGAAGACTAGAGATCTCATCAAGAAAATTAGAGACATCAAGGGAACATTTCATGCAAAGATGGGCACAATAAAGGAGAGAAATGGTATGGACCTAACAGAAGCAGAAGATATTAAGAAGAGGTGGCAAGAATACACAGAAGAACTGTACAAAAAAGATCTTCATGACCCAGATATTCACAATGGTGTGATCACTCATTTAGAGCCAGAAATCCTGGAATGTGAAGTCAAGTGGGCCTTAGGAAGCACCACTACAAAGTTAGTGGAGGTGAAGGAATTCCAGTTGAGCTATTTCAAAGCCTGAAAGATGATGCTGTGAAAGTGCTGCACTCAATATGCCAACAAATTTGAAAACTCAGCAGTGGCCACAGGACTGGAAAAGGTCAGTTTTCATTCCAATCCCAAAGAAAGGCAATGCCAAAGAATGTTCAAACAACTGCACAATTGCACTCATCTCATACACTAGCAAAGTAATGCTCAAAATTCTCCAAGCCAGGCTTCAACAGTATGTGAACCGTGAACTTCCTGATGTTTAAGCTGGATTTAGAAAAGGCAGAGGAACCAGGGATCAAATTGCCAACATCCGTTGCATCATCAAAAAAGCAAGAGAGTTCCAGAAAAACATCTACTTCTGCTTTATTGACTATGCCAAAGCCTTTGACTGTGTGGATCACACCAAACTGGAAATTTTTTAAAGGGATGGGAATACCAGATGATCTGACCTGCCTCCTGAGGAATCTGTATGCAGGACAAGAAGCATCAGTTAGAACTGGACATGGAACAACAAACTGGTTCCAAATCAGGAAAGGAGTACATCAAGACTGTATATTGTCACCTTGCTTATTAACTTATATGAAGAGTACATCATACCAAATGCTGGGCTGGATGAAGCACAACCTGGAATCAAGACTGCCAGCAGAAATACCAATAACCTCAGATATGCAGATGACACCACCCTTGTGACAGAAACCAAAGAACTAAAAAGCCTCTTGATAAAAGAAGAGAGTGAAGAAGTTGACTTAAAACTCAACATTTAGAAAACTAAGATCATGGCATCTGGTCCTATCATTTCATGGCAAACAAATGGAGAAACAATGGAAACGGTGACAGACTTTATTTTTTGGGGCTCCAAAATCACTGCAGATGGTGACTGTAGCCATGAAATTAAAAGATGCTTGCTCCTCGGAAGAAAAGCTATGACCACCCTAGATAGCATATTAAAAAGCAGAGATGTTACTTTGCAAACAAAGCTCCATCTAGTCAAAGCTATCGTTTTTTCAGTAGTCATGTATGGATATGAGAGCTGGACCCTAAAGAAAGCTGAGTGCCAAAGAATTGATGCTTTTGAACTGTGGTGTTAGAGAAGACTCTTCAGAGTCCCTTGGACTACAAGGAGATCCAACCAGTTCATCCTAAAGGAAATCAGTCCTGAATATTCACTGGAAGGACTGATGTTGAAGCTGAAACTCCAATCCTTTGGCCAATACTTTATATGAAGAATGGACTCATTGGAAAAGACCCTGATGCTGGGAAAGACTGAAGGCAGGAGGAGGGGACGGCAGAAGATGAGATGGTTGGATGGCATCACCGACTTGATGATGAGTATGAGCAAGCTCCAGGAGTTGGTGACGGGACAAGGAAGCTTGGCGTGCTGCAATCCATGGGGTTGCAAAAAGTCGGACACAACTGAGTTATGTGCTGCTCACAACAGACATGCCTGAAAGAAAACACTTCAGAAAAGTTTAAGAGGAAAGGGTGGGCAAAAGGCATGGCAGCAAATGAGAATCCACAGAGAGAGAAGAAAGGAGGAAAAGCTGCTGCTGCTGCTGCTGCTACTAAGTTGCTTCAGTCGTGTCCAACTCTGTCAACCCCAGAGACGGCAGCCACCAGACTCCCCCGTCCCTGGGTTTCTCCAGGCAAAAACACTGGAGTGGGTTGCCATTTCCTTCTCCAATGCATGAAAGTGAAAAGTGAAAGTGAAGTCGCTCAGTTGTGTCTGACTCTTCACGACCCCATGGACTGCAGCCTACCAGGCTCCTCTGTCCATGGGCTTTTCCAGGCAAGAGTACTGGAGTGGGGTGCCATTGCCTTCTCCGAGACACACCTGAGCAATTAACAAATACACACACATGGTTCACAGGGGACCCCCAGCCGTGGGGTAGGGGTAGGACCACAGAAGGTCAGCAGCTCCAGCCATGAACAGAAGCAGCAACCCCACCTTTGAGTGGGAGATGTTTGCTTCTAAAATACTGTTGATGGTTCCATCTGAGACATGCAGAGAAGATCGGAGCTCTTCAGTTAACTTGCTGATATTCTGCATCAAATCTTTTACTTTTACATCTGAAAGACAATCAGAAGGAAGGAATTCTTATAATAATAATAAATATTTGGGCTACTTTTGACCGAAGTAGTGAAGACAAGTTCTGACGTGAAAACCTGGCAAGGACTGTTCTTCCACTACATCCAGCCCGTAACAAGCACCAGATAAAGTCATACCTTACTCTTCCATGGGGGAGCTGTGATCATTTGTATCAGAAGTAAAAGAAAACCCAAGATGATATGACAATTCTGATCAGTTTCTTCCTCTAAGACCTGTGCATTTTAAATTTTTCTCTAGAAAGAGGTGTCCCCCACCCCACCAAGGGAACAGTGACCAAGGAAACTCACTTCTCCCCACTATCTATTCATCTCACTTCTCCTAACAAGAGATTTGCCAGAATTCTTCAGACCCGACATGGTGATGCAAGGGGGCTTCGGGTTCTATAAGACAGGGAGACAGGGCCAGGGAGACCCCTGGAACACAGAAGCTTCTCTCATCCTTTCTTCGTTTTGGTGCCCAGGATTCTAGGACTTTCTTCTCAGCCCCAAATACATCAGAGCAGCCAGGTCTAAATTGCTATTTACCACATCTAGATAGCATAACTCACCCTTTACATGTTTTATTTTAATGATATATTTGTGTGAGAAACTAAATTTAATTTTTAATCAAGCACACTTGAAGGAACCACATACTCACCCTCAGCTACTGTGAAATTGCTAAGAAAAGTCATTATGGGATTCCCAGACAACAATAAAGTCTTCTCCAGGCTTTGGGCCAACCTAAAATGGCAGAAAATTAAAGCTAATTTAGGCGAGAAAAAACACCAGGAACAATGTTGGTTGAATACACTGCCTCAGTTCCCAGGAAATGAACTAGATAACAAGATGGCGTTTCTCTAAAATTTCTCAGATAATTGGACACACGATGTGTCTGTGTGTGACCACCCATTAATATCACAACACCCCTGCCAGGCAGGAGGAGGCAGGGGAGTAAGGATGAATAACAAACGGCTTCTCATAAATGCAGAAAGAACAGTTACGATAGACCATGGAATGTACAAGAAATGAGGATACCAAAAAGTCAGAGGAACACCATTTCTTCCAGGAATAAGTCATTTTCAGAAACAAGTCCCCACCTTCCTCTTCTGAGGGTTAACACTTTGAGAGCCCAGAGCAAAATTAATCCAGTATGAAGGTGCTTTGGAAAACCACTGACTAACCCTACAGAACATCTTTACTACCATATTGTAACCTTGAATCTTGACATGTTGATTCAATTTCTTGATCCCCCAAAAAGCCAGCCTCAGCACTAATGCTGCTCCTACCACTTACAATTTCCAAAGTTAAAGTCATGGGAAACTTTGGTGTGGGTGAGAAAATACATGCATTAATGTGTACATTAATGGTGTATGTTACACATTATTGCCTGAGATCCATAATTTACTAATGTGCGCCATCGCCCTTATGAAGAGAGAGACTGAGGCGGCAAGGGCCCCGCCAGGGCATACGTTTGTGGCTTGGAGGCCGGCCCAGGCTGGCATTCACAGTCCTGCTCGCTGGCATCTTCCAAACTGCTTCTGAAGCTTTCCAGGCTCTGGAGAGATTCCTGCGAAGGCCTTCACAGCTTAGCTGATAGGGAGAGGTCCATATCTTTTCCAATTCCTAGAAAACACAGCAGTGATACAGTTGGAGACTGTTGGCATGAGCTCAACCAGACACACCGGCATCCTCACCGAGCATCACATGGACCGTCAGTCTACCGTCCATACAGCTGTCAGTCCACCATCCTCACTCTAAGGAAACAGGGCAGAGGAGACGGAGAATGTCTGATCCTGCCCAACCGCCTGGCTGCACACTGCAAGGCCTTGGAAGCAGCCCTTGGCCGGGAACCAGGAGAGCCTTGCTCTGCCTGGCTCTGCTATTTACCCAGCGGACACAAGGGCATGGCAAGAACCAGCAATGCCCAGCTGAAAGCCTGACACGCAGCCTCCTGGCCTGAAAACAGACACTTTTCAAGGAAGGTGCCAGGCCACTCTTTGGCAGGAGAAGGGGGTGCTTGGAGAAGCCCCATCGAAGAATCCCTGGTCTAGGCCCTGACTCTTAAGACTCCATGGACACATTATCAGTGTCTTTTATAAGCATAAGCAGCTGTATAAAAGACTGATCATTTTATAAAATGTATAATACCTATAAATTGATAAGAATGTAAAATACCTATAATTCATAAAACTAACTGGCAAATATAACTTCACTTAAAATATAAAATGACCCCAAAAGCAGGAGATCACACGTGTTTTTATGTTCAGACACACATATAAATCTATACACACTTCCCTGGACTCGGCAGTTCCGCTGCATATCATTTTTCTTCCAAACTTAACACTCCTAATTTTGTACTGAGGTATAGCCAATTAATAATGCTGTGGTAGTTTCAGGTGACCAGCAAATGGACTCATCCATATACATGGGTCCATTCTCCACAAACTCCCCTCCCATCCAGGCTGCCGCATATCACTGGGCAGAATCCTCCGTACTATACAGTAGGTCCTTGTTGGTTATCCATTTTAAATATAGTTCTGCTGTGTATCATTTATTTCACATCATCAGAATTGTTTATTTCATCACCCAGTTCTTCCTGATGTTGCAAGCACAGTCCCAGGTTGTGGTGATTTGGGGAAGCCATCTCATGTAACTCATGCATGCCCAGTCACATCTGACTCTCTGTGACCCCGTGGACTGTAGTCCGCCAGGCTCCTTTGTCCATGGGATTCTCCAGGCAACAACACCGGAGTGGGTTGCCATTTCCTTCTCTAGGTACTCTTCCTGACCCAGGGACTGAACCCTAGTTTCCTGCCTTGGCCAGTGGATTCTTTACCACTGAGCCACCAGGGAAGCCCTATCTCATGTAAATCAACACATACTATTTCCTTTCCCTTCGGCTAAGACAGCAGAAGGGAAACAGATGATTTATTGTACACGTTACATTCAGCCACAACTGAGAAGAGAACGAGTCCATAATATCACAGGTCCAGGGCAAAGGACCAAAAGGGACTGCTTTGATAGAAGCAAGATGAGTCTCTCAAAGGTGGTTGAGGAGATCAGAATAGCCATGGAAACCATTCAAAGTTCCAGATCCACTGAGACAAGTTCTGGATAGCAGACATGCAGTCCAGCAATTTGTCCCAGCGCCCCTGGCCTCTGGCTTCCCTTGTTTCTGCCTCTGTGGCTGCCATGGGTGTACAAGTTTGCTTGGACCTCTGCCTCATCTTTTTTCTTTGGCACTTCAGCCTGCACAATGGTTTCTTCCTCCACTTCACTCTCATGGCACAGAGGTTTCTCAAAAGACGGTGCTAAGGCTGAGAGAACACATTGTATTTTAATAAAGCTTCTAAATATCTTTCTCAAAACTGCCACTGATCACTCTCACAAAGGAAAGTCATGAATTGTTCAGATGATCAGAGAACTAACAAATGTGTGTTCCAAGCAAGTTAAATGTGAAGAATTCTGAGACGTCACAGTAGAGAGTCCTGGGCTCTGAGTCCCTGCCTTGGGGTTTCCTGGGCACAAACGAACTTCTCTGCATGTGATCTGAGAACCAAAACACAAGTCTCCTAAAGAGGCCACCACATGGAACTCTGAATTGTGGAGCAAGGAAGACGAGAAGCCTGGGACCAGCGGTGTTCAGAGCGTGAGGCCTTCGCCGGAGTCTTGTCCATCTGAGGCCTGGGGAGGGTGGGGTTGGGCGGTCCATCAGACCAGACTATTCGCTTCCTTCTTGGTGGCAGAACTCACGCACACATGGCTTTTTTCCTCTGCCCCCATGTTCCTTCTGCCTGCCAGACTCTAGGCATGACCTACTCAAACAGGCAACATGACGTCACTGGACACAGGATGGGGAAGAGACCAGCAGTAGCAGCCCCACTGTGCAGATAAAAGAGCGCAAACCTTCTCAGACAAGAGCAAAACATGCTAAACTAATTAGGAAGTGAGGAATCTTGAATGTTCAGTGTCTTTGTTTTCAACTTTATTTTACCATATATAATTGGATTCTTAATGATGCCTATGTTTAAGAACCAGCTTGCAAAACTCTTAAACATTTAACAACCAGCTCTCCCAAGCCTGTACCAGCCACTCAAGCAGCAGCTGGAAGACCTGGGGGAGGAGGTGTGCACACCCTGTCTGCAGCCCTGACTCCCCACACAGCTCTGCACCATGGTCCCTTGCCTTTAGGACCAAGCCAGCAAGCCTGGAACAGGAAACTCTCCTGCTGCACGGGCCAGTCATAAGGAATAGGAAGGTCTCTGAGACACCAAGGATGCCAAACCTGGTAGTGGTCGTGCACCAGAGCGACAGCTCGCAGGGCAGATAACAGCAGAAGCCTCGCCATGCTCTGCTCACAGTGCAGAGCGGCACACAACACGTCCTTCGTCAGAGAGTGGTTTTCTGCAGAGGAAACACGCAGAGAAGCCATCAGTATGCAGTTCTCCCCGGCTCTCACAAAGGCACTGTTTAAAGGCTCAAAATGACTCAGATTCATAAAGAATTCTAAAACTACCAGAAATGAGGGGGACGCTGCTCCTTTTGGTCTCAAATGCAACTAAATAAACACTGTTTTATTCTGGTCTAACTGGAAGTATAAAAGTTAAGATCTTTCTCCCTGGCCCCAAATGGCCCCCTCTTTGCACCCCTGGGGCAACGTGCCGCCAGCCTCCACTTTGCCCAGGACAGTCTTGGTTTTCACCAATGGGCCTGCAGTAGCGACAAGTAGAAGGGCCTCAGTCTGAAGGTGCATCTCCCGCTTGCTCGAGCTCTCTCTCTCACACATGTGCGTGCACGCGCACGCACACACACAGGATGGACGGCAGGCCCCCACCCTCCACCCTTTTTAGATGTTCATCCTGGGAGTACCGCCTGGCTCCTCACAAACCCCACTGTCAGTCACACTCAACACCTCTGGACACTGTGCCTTGTCCAGAGCCCCCAGGTCATGCCCAGGACAGGGCAACACCCTGACAGGCCTGGCCCTCGCCACTCCCTCCCCCCAACTCGCCTCCACCCTGCGCCACGCGCTCTTCCTAGCAGGCAGCTGGTGAAGGAACCTGCGGCTCCCTCTCACTCGCTCTCGGCTCCTTCCCGAGGCTCCTGGCCTCTTGTCTTCTCAGGACTACAAGCGCCTTGCCTCCCGGCTGCTCGCAACCTTGCCCAGCGCAGCCTCGCGACCCACCCCGCGGAATCACGGAGGGCTCCACTGCGCATGCGCAAACCTAGTGCAGCCCCTGGCTTCACACGTGCTTCGGTGTCTTCACCTTGCTGCTGCTGCTGCTAAGTCACTTCAGTCGTGTCCGACTCTGTGCGACCCCATAGACGGCAGCCCACCAGGCTCCCCCGTCCCTGGGATTCTCCAGGCAAGAACACTGGAGTGGGTTGTCATTTCCCTCTCCAATGCATGAAAGTGAAAAGTGAAAGTGAAGTCGCTCAATCGTGTCCGACTCTTCGCGACCCCATGGACTGCAGCCCACCAGGCTCCTCCACCCATGGGATTTTCCAGGCAAGACCTTACAGAAGATGAAATGTACTCTCAGGAATAACAAAACTTCTGTTACTTTCGCATGGGGGGATAAAAAAGCAACAGTCCTGCTTCTTACATTTTTACATTGTTTCTCAAAAATTCTTTTTTTTAATGGTTTTGAACTGCAGACAAGGTAGAGTGCATAGAATAAACCCAAATTCACACCTTCCAGAAGCAGACCACCCAGAGCCACCTTAGTTTATATTTTCTCATTAATCTTGCTATTTCTCTGATTTTGAAACCCAACATATTATTGATGAAAATACAAGTAATCTCTTATTAAAATGGAAAATGAATAAGGTAAGGTATATGAAGCATCCAGCATGTATCTTTGAGGACAAATGTGTGTGTGCTTAGTCACTCGGTCATGTCTGAAGCTTTGTGACCCCACCAGGCTCCTCTGTCCATGGGATTCTCCAGGCAAGAATACTGGAATGGGTTGCCATTTCCTTCTCCAGGGGATCCTCCCAACCCTAGTGTTGAATCCAAGTTTCATGCATTGCAAGCGGATTCTTTACTGTTGGAGCCATCAGGGAAGCCTTAAAACAAATGGGCCCTCTGTTTTGGAGATGTAGCTGCCCCACTGCTGACCCTGTCCTGCAGCTGCCCAGGAGGCTCAGAAATGCTAACCTCTGTCCCCTACCTTCCAGGCCCATTCCTGCTGCGCCTCACTTGGCCTCTGCAGACCTGCCCCCTCAACCAGTCCTGGCTCTTCCCAGCATTCTTCCAGCGTTTGGTTGCATCAGGCCACCCCCATGCCTGGCCCATCTCCCTGTCCGGACCCTCCTCTCTGTTTGGTCAGCCCTTCTGTGCTTCTCCACCGAAGAGGGACTCTGACTTCTCCTCCACACCCCAGGCCCTGGGCAAGTCACTCACACTCTCTGGACCTTTGTTTGCCAATTTGGGAAACCAGATCAAACCAAGTCAAAGGTGACTACGAGTTCCCTTTTGGTTTAAGAGCTGTCAAACTACACACCCTGTTCCCAGGCAGACTTTTCTAAGGTATTTCAAGTACTAGATCCAAAGGACAAAAATGTTACTTTCCTCATGGTGTTGCTGAACTTAACTCTGTGACACACAAATCACTGCTTCATTGTCAACAGTCATTGTAACAGCTCTGACTGTATTCCTTGTGTGACTGAAGAGGACAACTTGCCCATTTTGGCCCATTCTACCCCAATACCCTACTGGCTGGCGTTTGTAACGTCTCTGGGCTTGTCACTACAGAATGGAGTGACAACTCAATAAGGAAAGTGGAGATGAAGTTTGAATGTTAGTCATGCTTAAGTATGACATGCTTGGGTTTTCTTGAAATGAAATATAAAAATTAGAAATTAATCTTCAGTAATGAAGTGACTCAAGTGTGCTATATTAATTTAGCAAATGCAGTACAGAATGGCAAAATACATATAAATTCAGGTATTGATGAATATTTAATTCATTTAAAAGCCATTACATTAGCTGACTATAAAACAGTGAAGTAATTATGCTTTAAACTGTGGCTGGGTTCACTACGTCAAATAAGCAACCACATTTTAGAGTGCGAGCTCTGCATGGGAGAATATCTGTCAGCCACCCAAAGGTGAGCTGAGGTGCAGAATCCTCCATATTTGACAGCATCAACAACACTCATAACATCTCTAACTGGAAACAGAGATTTTCTTTAAAGAAAAAAATAAACCTACATGACAACTGGGATTCCATTTATAAAATGAATTCACCTTGCCTCCCTGACCAGCCTCACTCCTGCCCTGCTCTGTCACTAAAAGTGTCATCGATTCTTGGGTTTAAGAGGGTATTACAAAAGAGAGATGAGTGAGTGGATCAAAGCTAAGCCTGTGTTTTCACTACAAACAGCTCTTTGTAAGCTGTGGGATGATGTCCTCACGGTGGGCAGGGTCATACTCAACCTGCCCTCTTAACAGAATGCAGGAGCAGGGCTAGTCCATGCCAGGCACCCGTGTGCCCATGCCTCACTGATTTCATCCTCTCACTGGAAACAGCTACGAGCTCCAGCCTCTGTGTCCAGCTCAGGGCGTCCCTTGGCCTGCCTGTGTCTGCAGGCACTGGACCCTGGCCTATTTGGTCTGGAAGCCCTGGTCCTTCCCCTGCCCCAGCCACCATGATTCAGCTTAATGTGAGATCAAAGTTGAATCTTCCCTGGTGGCTCAGATGGCAAAGAATCTGCCTACAATGCAGGAGACCCAGACTTGATGCCTGGGTCAGGAAGATCCCCTGGAGGAGGAAAGGGCAACACACCAGAGTATTCTTGTCTGGAGAATCACATAGACAGAGGAGCCTAGCGGGGTGCGTCCATGGGGTTGCCAAGTCGGACACAACTGAGCAACTAACATTAACACTCAACACACTGGGTCCTGCCCCAAACGAGCCTCTCCTCCCAAAGCCCCAGCCTCTGCTGCCCACACCCTTAGTCACCCCCCCAACACACACACGCCCTAGATCACTGTCGGTGGCGTGTGTCGCTACGCCTGCACTAAGCCTGAGCAACATCTGCAGGGTGTCCTCCAGTGCCACACAGCCACGCAGGGACACCTGGGCAGGGGAACTGCCTGCCAGGGCCACACGTTTCCTCCAGGATGTCAGCACAAAATTCACAGACCACGCTCACGCAGGAGTCCCGGGGGACAGAGACTTGAGCCCAAGAGGGCCGCTGACACGTGCTCACGCATTCACTCACCAAGCATCTGCCAGCGGCTGCCGGCTCCAGTCCCCACGTGCAAATGCAATCACAAGGAGCCCATGGGCTCACTGCCCAGAGGGCACAGCTAAGGGGCCTGGCACAGGACCATCCATCTGAGGCAAGGGCGCCGAGAAGAGCTTCCCAGAGGACATAACACCTCACCTGAGAATAATCATCTAAGTAATAACAGTCATCAGAGAGCAAGTCAGGAGGAGGCAGCAGCATGAGACGAGGTGTCAGGTCCACCCGGGATGACAGGGAGGGCGCAGAGCTGGCCTGGCAGGCTCCATGCAGGACCCAGGGCTCACAGCCTGCTCCACTGACCCTGGCTCCTTTCTTCTCCTGATCAGCCCACCTTGGCTTCCCTGTGTCCTCCTCTGGGCTCACACCCATCTCCCCAACATCCCTGACACTGTTGCTGTCAAGAACTTTAGGCCCGACTGCACCAAAAGTGCTGTGTGCAAAGACTTCCCTGTTGAGGAAGTCTTTGAGTGGTTGAGCCTCTGTGCTCCCAATGCAGGGGCACAGGTTCCATCCCTGGTAAGAGAAATAAGATTCCACATGCAGCAGAAAGTGTGAAAGTGTTAGTCATTCAGTCATGTCTGAATCTTTGTGACCCCATGGACCATATCCTGCCAGGCTCCTCTGTCCATGGAATTCTCCAGGCAAGAACACTGGAGTGGGTTGCCATTCCCTTCTCCAAGGGATCTTCCCAACCAAAGGATCGAACCCAGGTCTCCTGCATTGCAGGCAGATTCTTTACCATTTGAGCCACAAAGGAATATGGCAAAAAAAAAAAAAAAAAATTTTTTTAATTAAAAAAAAAAAGAGGTCTGGGTGCAGCCTCATTTAGGAGCCTACGCGTGAAAAAGCAGCAACATGCACGCATGGGTGAGCTACACTCCAGCAGCGCTGTGCGGTCTATGGCCCAAAAGTGCTCTGAGGCCAGTGTTCATGTCGTGGAAAAAAATCTGAAAACCACCCAGGAGCCCTATGAGGCAGCTCGTGGTACTTTCCTTCCACAGTGGTATGCCAGGGAAATGTCCCTGAAATCTGTAGTTACGGATTTGGTAAGAAGGATCTTAGATGAATGAATTCATTTACAGTGTAAGTAGTAATGACTCACTGTCACGACTCTATGCTGAGTATCATGGAGACAGAACTGAATGAGTAACAGATCCTGTTCTCAGTGAAGTAGCAAACAAATGCAGGAGAGCTTCCAACAAACTTAAAGATAAGCACTCAGTGCCAGGACTTTAGAGGAAGTGTTCCAGGAGTCAAGTCACTGCATGGAGCACCCAGCACCTGTAAGTAGAGTGATCTTCCACGCCAGGCATTGGACACACACAGGAGATGGAGACACAGTTGCTGCCTTCAAAGAACATTGACTAGGGCAGAGGAGGGAGACTTAAGAAATAGGAGCCTTAATACCACATTAGATAGAGGCCAACTCAAGTCACCACCAGCAAATGGAACGCAAAGGGGACGCAGGCATTCTCCTGGAAGACATGCCCTGGCTCCAGCCAGAGGGCATGGCTGAAGTTCAGGCCGCAGAGACAGGGAAGCACATTCTACAAGCAGAGACATAGCCTGGAGGCAGAGCTTGGAGCAGGGAGGGGGATGTTCACATTGGCTGGAGGTCACAGTGCTGGGGGCAGGGAGAGAGGGGGTCCTCAGGGTCTAGGGAACCCGGCAAGAAGGCTGCAGTTGAGCCCAAGAGTAGCTCAAGGGCATCCAACCATCTCGTGGCCAGTTAAGCTCTGTAAACAGGCGAGGACCAACCAGCCCTTCTCCAGAGAGCAGCTCACCTGCAAGGAGGACGAGCACGTGCTGGGCCAGCATCTCCATTCTCCACAGGGTCACCACAGCATCTGGGGGCTTTGGGGATTGCAGGAAAGCCCGACAGGCATCCAAGACACTTGGGGGAAACAGACAGGAATATTAGAGGTGAAGACCAGCTTCTCTGAGTGAGTGTATGTGTAACACTCTTGAAAGAACCATCCCACTGCTGGGCCACTCATTCCGCAGACATTGGAGGACACAGCCAAGGAGACAGGAGGTCTCCTGTTTTTGTTTAGAGCATCATTTTGTTGCCAAAAATCCTGGCATCCCCTCCCTACCAGTGGGGTTCTCTGTCTCAGGCTTTTTGTATCTTCCTCATCAAGAAGGCAGTGATCAAAGAAAAGTAAAGACAGGAGATGGCATCACCGACTCAGCAGACATGAGTTTGAGCAAGCTCTGGGAGATGGTGAAGGACAGGGAAGCCTGGCGTGCTGCAGTCCATGGGGTCAGGAAGAGTCACTGAGTGACTGAACAACCACAAAAAGACAGGGAAAAAACAGTGGAAGGAAGGAATCGCTAAAGTGGAACGAAACTGGGTACCGTGCCTTGGACGACCTCACCCAGCCAGATCACAGCCCACTAGTTTCCAGTCTTGGGGCCACGGAGTAAAGTACCTCCATGAAGGACTGGACACTTCGGGGTGAAAGCCCGGACTGGTGGGGAGCAGGGGTTGTCGAATCACCTCCAGCTCAAACAAAAATTCGGAGACAAGTGTCAAGTCCGAGTTTAGGATCAGAAACAGTGAGGCTCTGAAAGCCAGCATTCAAATTCCAGGGCACTGCTATTAATAGTTCTTCGTGCCAGCAAACGCCTGCTTCACTATCCAAGGAGACCCTTCCAACTTTTTAAGAAGGAGTGGATTCAAGGTGCAGCCCTGTGGCAACAGAGCTAGAGGAGAGCAGGTCAGGCTGTCTGGGAGGGGAGTGAGGGCTCACTTTCCATCTCCCTTTGGGGCTTACAGAAGCACCGGTACCATGGAGCCCACAGACCACTGGAACCGTGTGTCACACACAGAGGATAGGCCGGGGCAGAGCTGCTTTTGCCCGCATCCTTGGGCAGCAGACAGCCTCCAGAGCGTGACGGCCAATAGCACTGGGCCCTCCAGGAACCTGCCATTCCCCTGACCCACCATTTGGGCTGGGCTGCTGGTACTTGGATGTGAGTCAACCACGTGGTCTTGGATGGAATCTGAGGCAGGGTGAAATCTGGCCTTGTCCAGTGGGCAGTTACCACTGAAAGTGCAGACTTCTGTATGACTTGAGTGGCCCCAAATCTCTATTTCCATATCAAGTAGCAGGACCCTTGGCTGCCAGAGCAGGGGATCAGAAATGCCAGTTAGGTACCTAGACTTGGGGTGTGCAAATACAATGAGAGGTTTTTACTTTTGGGAAAAAAAATGAATGGAACAATTTAGAATAAATTCAAATCATATTTAAGTGACTAGTCAAATAGCGAGCAGGGACTGGGCTTGAATCATTCCTGTGGAAGCCAGTCTCAGAGGGAGAGGAAGGCTGAAATCAAAGACCACGTCCCTGTGGTTCTTCCCTATGTTACTCCAAAGCGTGACTGAGATGAGGTTGATCACCATTCTCAAGTAACTCCCTAGTTCTCTGCTGTTTCATGACAGGATTTCATGCAAAAACAGGATCATGAGTTCTTTCCCTTTGCATCTTGAGGGAAATTATGAGTGGAATTTGGTTAGTATATAAAAAGTCTGTTTAAAAATTTCCTTATTTATATGAACATACTTATACTTACCCTGGATCAGTGTGATTCCTGCCTGCTTCTGTTTCATATTTACTATGGCGGGGGAGGGGGGGTGCGGGCAGGCAGAATGAAACAAACTGGGTGTTTCATTACCTTTGATCAATCAGCGAGACCCTCTGCCAGTATTCAACCAATGCGATCAATGCCTTCCGGTATTTCTCAAAACGTGGCAATGGTTTGAGGATGTCAGGAATGTCAACCTGCTCTTTCTGGGTCTTCTCCTGTGTTCCAGTGGCTGCATGAATAAAAATTTCAAAAAAAAGCTGAAGCAAAGTTCTCACGGAATGCATCCACTGAGAGCTGTTGAGGAGAAGCTCTTTCTTCACCAGAGCTATTTTACTCAGCAGGGTCTGGATGGCTTCTTGGAGTTGTTGCTCAGTCACATTCTGAATCCAAGAGGTGTTAAAAAGTGAAGCTTCACGAGAGGCCTCCGCCACTGTCATGATGAGTTTCAAAAGGTCATTTGGATGCGGAGCCAATGTCTGCAACAGATTAAAAACATCCCTGTGGTCCTTCCCTGTGTCATTCCAAAGTGTGACTGAGATGAGGTTGATCACTATTCTCAAGTAGCTCCCTAGTTCTGTCCTGTTTCGTGACAGGATTTCACGCAGAAACAGGATCACCTCACGAGTTCTTTCCCATTTTGTATCTTGAGGGAAATTATGAGTGGAAATTGGGTTAGAATATAAGAAGTCTATGTGGCTGGTGATGTTTTTTATAGGAACTAAGCAATCAAGGATTTCTTCCCATAAATTGACAGAATCCACAGAAAATATTTGGGCCCCATTTTTAAATGCTGCCAGCAGACGTTCCATGTCTCCCAAATTGATTTTCACAGAAGTTAAAAAGTCAGCTATTTCTTCCCTAATATCATAAAGATCTTTGGACAGGTTCATATATGTGAATATGCCAGATGGCATATTGAGGATCTCTGAGTCTTGGGAAATATTAGGTTAACTCCAATCATCCCAAAGGCCAAGTCAAGAAATGGCATCAACAAGTCATCTGTATTTTCAAATATTAAATGATCTGCCTTTTTTAAAGTAATCCTTTCATTGACAACATTCCGAACACTTTGTAGCAAAAGAAAATGAAGAGTGTCAAAGAAGTTCACGGTGTCGTTGGCAGTGGAAATGAGATGAGCTGGAAACATGGTGGCCACCTTTCTTGCGATTTTCTTGGCTAACTTAAGAAATTCCACAGTGGAGGTGACTGACGTGGCAAGACCTCTCATCTCGACACCATCGTTGGCCAGCATGGTCAGAGTGTCAGACATCTCCAAGAGTGGGTCAAGGGGACAGTTCTCTCCACCTGCTCCTGAGATAGCACCCAGTAAGTGCCTGGTAATTTCTAATGTTGCTCTGTTTCTTAGGGGGAATGAACTGTTTACAAAGGAAAGCAAATCAGTTAGATTTGCAAGTATAACTTCCTGGAGGGAAGGGTACAGCACACGGAAGTCCTTAACAGGAGAACTTAAAAGAGCGTCCATGAAATGTGCTATCACTATGGAAGTTTCTCTCACGAGGTGAAGAGCTGACTGGAGATCTTGATTGAGTTTAAAAAGGTCCTCAGAACTGTTCATATGGGAAAGCAACTGATTCAGCACCATAAGAAACTCCAGATTATCTTCAGTCTCCTTTTTCATTGATGTTTCCCTTAGAAGAATGTGGAATAAATCTCCCAGGAGCTGCAGTCCTTGATGATTATCAAAATATAATTCTCCATCATCTAAGGTAAATGAGTTCTTTATTAGATGATACACCATCTCCTTTAAAGTTGAAAAAGCGTTCACCAATCTATCTTCTTTCATGGAGGTGAAAAAATGATCGAGTTTCAAATTTTCTAGAATTTTAGCCTTTGGAACAAAACTGCAAATATATATTTTTTAATTTCATGGTTAGTAATGAAAAGAGTGAAAACTTACACAGTGGATCCTTGAACAATCCAAAGCTTATGGGCACTAACCCTCCACATAATTAAAAAACTGTGTCTGCCATTCCCCACCCACGGATTCACCCAACCGTGGATCGGTGGTACTATAGCACGTATTTACTGAAAAAATCCAAGTATAACTGGGCTCATGAGGTTGTTCAAGTGTGAACTGTAGTGATTTCTTGGAGGCTTTATAATAGTATTATAGGAGAATAATACTGAAAAATTGAAATGCTACAATACATTCCAGATGAAAATTAATATTTTGTTGCCAAATAATGAAAAGAGTGGGTGGATTTAATGCATCAATCCATTGCAAAGCCTCAAACCTAACAACTTAAAGAGCCATGCGCTCTTGCCTTTAGAAAGGAAAGGAACATGAAATGATCAGATGGGACTCCCAGGGTAGCAGGGAACATCCTTCTGAACATCCCAAGTCCTGGCAAGCTGCTTGGTTTGGTGGCAGCTAGCTGGGCCACGTGACAGCCCCAGAGCCCTCTCTGGTGTGTTTCTGGTTTGCTGGGCTTCACAGGGGGTCCACTTATGAGAGTCAGGATGCCCACATTGTATCATTGTAAACACTAAGGTAGGTGCTGCTTAGGGAGATTTGTCAGATGTGACTAAAGACCCAGTCAGTGCAAAGGCATGTTGCCCTGGAAAGGCTGACTTCATAGATGGAGGGTCTTTGAGAGGTCTCCCACCCTGGGCTCCAATGGGTGGGAGGTTGGACATGTCCTGGACTAGACACATCCCATCACCCCCCGACAAGCCGCTGTGCATGGGAACCTGCAGCCCCTGTCTGTGGACTCCAGCTTATTTCCTATGGCCTGCCCTGCTGATTCTAGGCTCGCTGAGCCAACCCCAAAACTACAGAAGCCAGTCCTAGTATGAAATCTTTGTTCTGGTTCTGCTTCTGAGGTTGACATCTTACTAATACAGACATCATAGAATAAATGAGAATTTCCCTCCAGTCTTTTCATTGGCAAGCTTCAAAGTGGATGAAAACATAATAGATGAAAAAATAGAGTGTGACTATCAGTTTTAAAATGTTGGAGTTTTATCAATCCAAATATAAACATCATAGTAAACTTATTAGAATGAAAATATTTAAGCCCTTCATTTGTAATTAGACAGTTCATGCCTTAATTCAAAATATGACCATGATATATATCCATCTGGGCTTCCCACATGCTGCTAGTGGTAAAGAATCTGCCTGCCAGTGCAGAAGACATAAGGGACCTGGGTTCAATCCCTGGGTGGGGAAGATCCCCTAGAAGAGGGCATGTCTAGAGAATCCCATGGACAGAGGAGTCTTCTGGGCTATGGTCCATAGCGTCACAGAGTTGGACACGACTTAGCACGTACATACACACACACATACACACGGCATATATCCATATATGTATATAATAATTTCTCAGTTCCATATAAAATATAATTTTAACAACTATTTTTATAATCCAAAATATAATAAAACAGAATACTATAATATATACATTTGTATATAGGTTTATTAGTTAGATGAAAATCATCAAAGATACTTTACCTTGGTTTTTCCAAAATGTTCATTAAGATAAAATTCACTTCAAAGATCATTCCAAGGTTTCATAGAAGTTCCAGGAAATAAACTGGATTGTAATGTACAACTACAGGTGCTCTACAAGCAAAAATAAACTCACCTCATCTCTGCAAAGAGATCTTTGTGGATGCCTTTTAGCAGAAGAAATATTTTGTTCCCAGAATTTTCCTTTAGTAAAAAGAAGAATGTTTTCAAAAGCTGTTCCATGAAACCCACTCTGCTTCTTGGAGGGAGAACGATTCTCTCACCATTTTCTGACTGTGTATGGTTCAAGATGAGGTTAATGAGATTCATTATTTGAAGGTCAGTATCACTTAAGTTCAAGGCTGCTCCTTGAGAACGCTCAGCTAAGTTATTGATTGAATTAATTAGGAAGCTTTCAAAAAGCAGCTGAACAAATGAGAAATTAGTTAGCTGTTCTTGACAGAGCAGACGAGTAAGAAGGGCAACATCAAAATTATCTTCTCTAGAAACATTTTTGAGATAACCCAAAAAGGTAGCAATGTCTTAGTCACCAAAGCAATATCATCAGTTGAACTCTCGTTAGCCAAAAGAAGAAATAATGTTTGTATCATTTTGGAGTAATCTTCATTTGCAAATTTATGAAACCAGTTTTTTATGACCAGTAAAAAATCTTCAATAATTTCTAATGTCTTCAATGATGATAAATCCAGGCTTTCCAAAAAATGGGCAAGTGGTAAGGGTATGTTTTGAAGAGCCACTGAATTAGTCCTTTGCATCACCTTGTCAATTTCAGAATATAGGGGTCTGATACTAAAATTATGGGTTAGATCTTTCATGATTTGTTCAAACTCAAGCCATTGTTTTTCCAAGCTGTAAGCTGCTTCGCTTTTCTTAATAAAACATGTCAATGTTTCTAAACTACTGCCTGTGAGGTTTGCATTCAGCAATGTCGTGAACGGAGAAACTAGCAAATTGGTGCTGTTTACCAGGTTCTCCTTCCTAGAAAGAAAGTCTATTATCATTTTCAAATGAAAGGAAACATTATACTGAACAGATGTTTCTGCTCCTTCATCCACACTAAGAACCTTGTTTAAACTAACTAGTTTTTCAAGAAGGTTTTCATCTGATGTGACTTTTGTAAAGTTGAAGTTTTTAAATTTTTCTATGATTGGCAAAGCGACTTGCTTTATGAGATGACCAGGACAGAGCTCAGAGATGCTGCCACTGCTCTGATTTCCAGAAAGCGGGACAAATGGTAACACCTTATGCCAAAACTCTTGCACAGATTTCACAAGTGAAGTTTTAACATGGAAAACTTCACACAGCTCTAGAAGAATGGAACTCCAGTCCATTAGTTCATGAATCACACAGGCTACTTTCCTAGTTATTTCCATCTGTGAGCTTTCATTCAAACATTGTGAATCATCACCATGGGGAGACAGGTGGAGGTGGTCAAGGATACTGGCTACTTTGCTGTAAAAGGAAGATGTGAGCTCATGGGCATTACAGGCGTCTGATCTTGGGTTCTGCTGAAACCCAGAAGTTGTATGATTCCAGCACCAAAACCAGGAAGACAAGTTAATGTCTCCGAAAGGATGCCCGGTTGAGCTGATACTAATTCAATTGTGTCCATGAGAGTTTTTATCGCAGCAGTGAAGTCTTCCTTGGTGACATCTGAAAGGTGTGTGCCATGGAGGAGTGTGAAGTTATAGACATCCCTGAGGGCCTCTGTGATGTTTTTGTCACCCATGCCCCGCAGGAGCCTCATGGCATGAGGGAGCATGTAATACGCATCCACCACAGCATCAGCATCCTTTTTAGGAAACAGACGTGAGAGCCTCAGCAGGTGGGCAATACTCCAAGAAGGTGAGCTGTCGACAAATTTTTCCATTAAGTCAACAAAGAAGCCGATCCCCAAATTGCTAGCCCCTACCCTGCTGATGTTCTTAGAGAAATCCATCATGCTTTCCCTAATGTGTTCAAGCTGCTCTACTAGCAAGTGTATGTCTGTTTTCTTGACAGTGCGCAGGAGAGAAGTCATCTTCTTTAAAACTTGAAAGTCACCTGGCTCTTGTGGAATATTGTGATAAGCAGAGGGTGTTAGGGAGTTGAACAAATCCTTCATGAGTTGAATACTGAGACCCACAGCTTTCATTACTTCTTGAGAAATTATTTTGGGTGAATTTTGGAGATCGTGAGATAAATTGAAGGCAAGGTAACTAGCTAACTGGTAAAATGAATTGCCTAAGCTGTGTATATCCTTTTCCTTTGGACTGGTAGCAATTATGTTTAAAATTTTTTCAGCTTTATAAGAGGTGTTATTTTCCAGGTTGTTAGGGGAAATATCTTTCACAAGATTTTGAATTTCCTTCCCCAGAGCTACTAATTGCAGCCAAATATTTTGAAATTGAAGAGGCATGTCATCTGACATTTTTATGGGTTTTAGAATTAATTCAGTAAAACGTGTCCAGTTAGATTGAGGTGCAAAATCAAAGTCTCTTGAGATGTTGTTGATAATCATCCTTACTTGGTTTGTGGAATCATTTAAAAGAGTTAATAAAATCTCAAAATGTGGTACCTTTTCTTTTCAAAGACTGCAGTGAGTAGAACATTTAGAAAGTCAGTCACGTTTTTTAAGTAAACATTCACACAGTTTATATTTGACCTATTCAGTGAGCAAGGCTCCATCATTATATTCAACATCCAAGTAACAAGCTTCAAAGTAGAGTTCAGTTTGTCTTTCCCATCTCTGAGACTCCGCAGAACACTGTGAAGATGGCCTTGTGAAAAACTGGAATTATACACAGCACACAGGTGGTTTACAGTGCTGAGCCACGTGGTACATCCTTTCAGTCTGATAACTGTGTCCACAGAGGAAAATGTAGAATTCAGCATGGCCAGAATATGCAATGCCCTCTGGGAAGAATTTTCATACAATAAACCATCTTCCAAGATAAACTCGGTGACATTTTCAAAAATGTCAGCACAGGACAATAAATCTTGGTCGTGGGACATATTTTTAAGAAATAATACTGTGTCTCTCAGGTCGGTGATGACACTTGCAAACTTTACTTCATAATTTGTGAGGTTCCTTAAGAGAAAGTGATTCATCAAATGTACACTGCTATCTATAGATGCTGAGGTATTGCTCAACTCAGTAAAAATGTTGAGCAGAGAATATAAAACTGCTCTGCTCGTGTTGGTATCGAATGGAAGTGACTTCAGCTGACTCAGGGTAGTTTCCATGGTGCAAAGGGATTTCTCTATTTGGTCCAGGTTAAGCAACTTTACTCGAGCTAATCCATCATCGAGTGCTACCCAGAGATCCCTGAGACTCAGGAAATCATTCCAATCATGAAAGCCATCAGTCTGAGTTATATTCTTAAACAAATGTAAGATGAGTCTAGCAGGGTGGTGGGTGGGAATTACTTCCTGACAGCTTTCAGGAGTTTTCTCATCACTTTCCAGTTCATCCAAAAGCTGCTTGAGACCAACACGAAGAGGAGTGAAAACATTCATGTCCAGCTGAAATATCTGAGCTATGTAGCCACAGACCTCGGTCCACATGTGAAGCCACAAAGTGGTGCAATGGAGAGCTGTAAACTCGTGGACTCGCTGCCATCTGCTGAGAAGTTTGAAAGGATTTGTGCCCATGGGAGGATAAATGGAGACCCCTCATCTGGTGAATAATTTGCAGAAGAAATGCTTTTATTATCCAGAACAAAGCATTCATCACCCAGCAGGGCCTCTGCTGAGCCATTAAAGAGTTGACTCACATACTGAAATACAGAATTACAAAAACCGTCATCCACCATGAAGAGCTGCTTGAGGCCTCTCAAAGTAGCATGGATGACTTCCATTGCAGGGCCCTCTGTGGACATCAGGGATTGGGCTTGAAGCTCCAAAAATTTAAAAATTGAAAGCAATTGTTGACAGTAAGATACTTCAGAAATCCTCCCGAGAACCCCTGTTGTCTCATATAAAAATGAAAATGCTTTGCTGATGTTTTGGAAATTAAATTGCTTTAGGATATCCAAAATGTGTTTTGAGATTTGCATAAGGAGAGAAAGCAAAGACTCTTTGCTCTGAATGCTCATGAATTTATACATATACTGATGAAATGAAGAATAAATCTGCAGAAGCAAAGCTGAATCTTTGTCCTGAAAGACATGTAGATATACACAAGTCAAAATTTTCTCAATGTCTTGTTTTTGAGGTTCAGAAAGGGCTAAGAAAAGATTGGATGCATTCCTCATAGCATAGAGTGTGCCCACAGTTTCTGAGACTTGTTCCTGCCTCAGAAATCCAAACTCATAGAGACTATTTATTATCATTTCAATTATATGAACAAAGTCCATTTTCATGGCTGGTGATTGAGGCCAATCTGAATGAAACAATTGGGAAAAGTTAAAGCTTTTCATATGAATCATCTCATTTTCTGAATCAGAAAAATTTACAAGTGCAGGCAAGAGTCCCAGTTCAGCTGTCTTTCCTTTTGAAGCACCATGCATCCAAAATGCCAGAAACTTGGGATTCATCCTCAGAAGTATTAATTCCACAAATCTCAAGATATTTATTGATTCCTTCCTTATCCAGAAACTTTCATGAGTTTCTATTTTTCCAATCATCTCTTGCTGACTTCCAGAAGTTTCTGAGTATCCATGCCAGGTATATCTCTCTCTAAACTTGCTGAATGATTTGGCCACAAATGACTTGTATTTAGAGTCATCTCAGGGACAGATGGGAGGTTATAGAATTTGAGGATACTGGATAAGCTGAATGGATTAGGCAATAATAATTTCTCCAAAAATTCCATAAATGACAAAAGGAAGTTTATTGGCTCATCTTTAAGGGTCTGCAACTTCTTTTCCATCACTAGAAGTTCCTTTGTGTAATTTAAGACCCTACAATATTAACAGAACTGATTCAGTATCAGAAAAAAATACCTTTAAGAAAAATTCAACTTATCAAATTTTTAGATAATATGCAGTCTTGTTTACAAGAAAACATAAATGAAATATTTACTAGGCAATATATTTTCCCACAGAGATTAAATTAATGTGACCATCTGAAAATGTTTTAGAAATCTACAATGTAGTTGCATACTTTTAGCTTAAATTCTTCTTCTTGCACCAAAAACAATGCATTTTAAAGTTATTTTACTCAATGAGTTGATATGCATGGTCATTAACATCTGCTATTTATTCTAGAAGAATCTTAGCATTCAATTCCTAATTATGTCTCAGAGTGTCCTAGTGACAGAGGTTGTCCAAATGGCAAGACAATTTGCCCTGTATGATCTAAAGACAAGTGTTGAGATTTCTCATTCTAAAAAGCAATCACAGTGCTCTGTAAACAATGCTGTACTCCTGACTATTAGAAACTTATTGTTTTAGATGGTATAAAACAAACTTCTCCTCCAGGAGTTTATTTTTAACACACAAAGAGGTTTCAAAGGAGCAGCTCAGCAATTATGACAAATCTACACTTACAGTGTGAGCCTTCACTTGAAGGAGTTACTACCTCCTCAGACTCAGGAGCTAGAGAAGGCAATGGCACCCCACTCTAGTACTCTTGCCTGGAAAATCCCATGGACGAAGGAGCCTGGTAGGCTGCAGTCCATGGGGTCGCTAGGAATCAGACAGGACTGAGCGCTTCACTTTCACTTTTCACTTTCATGCATTGGAGAAGGAAATGGCAACCCACTCCAGTGTTCTTGCCTGGAGAATCCCAGGAATGGGGGAGTCTGGTGGGCTGCTGTCTCTGGGGTCGCACAGGGTCGGACACGACTGAAGCGACTTAGTAGTAGCAGCAGACTCAGGAGCAACACACCCACTTTGAAGTCCTGGGGCCCTGTGTGTTCTGGACTCTAGGAAGGAAACTTGTGCCTGAGTCTACCACACATGCAGTCACAGCCCCTCCACCCATAGGCACCAGGCAGCCCTCTACCAGCCCACCAACACTTCTGCAGGGAAACTTCAGAAGAGGCTCAGTGTGTGGGGGCAACAGATCCTTAACACTTAAGTCTGGGACTTCCCCAGCAGTCCAGTGGTTTCCACTTCATACTTCTACTGCAGCGGACACGGGTTCGATCACTAGTCAGGGAGCTAAGGTCCTACATGCTGCAGGGCAAATAAGCCCACACACCACAACTAGAGAAAAGCCTTTTAATGCCACAGCAAAGAGTCCCCACAGCCAATATCTTTTTTTAAGTTAAAAAAAAAAAAAAAACACTTTAAGTCTGCAGAATGAGTTGTGCTGCCATAAGAAAACCATAAGAAAAGCTTCAATTTTCAGACTTTTTAAGATTTCAGAACTGTGGGTACAGGATTTTGACCTGTTTTGGCTATTATTGCCTTAAAGGGTGAATTACTTTCTGAACTTCATTAATTCTACAATCCTATGTGTAACCCAGCCTGACATAGAATAGAGACAGGATGGATGAGATGCAGGAATAGTTTTCCTCTCTCTGAGTTGAGATCTGAAAGCTGAAAACCTAGAGGCTCAGTTTAGTTTACTATTATTTGTAGAACAGAGAGCTGCTAGTTTGAACCATGGAACATTGAAAACACTTCCTGGGGAAAATTCCATTAGGAAAAAGAAAGCTCGACTATGAAGAATTTGAGATAAGCCTTACTCAAATCCAGCCATGCAGAGAAATACACACACAAAGAGATGTCTTATTGGTACAGAAGAATGCAGAACGATCTTGTCTTTCATTAGCAGCTGGAGGTGATGGAGCAGTAATAGCCGGATGACTGAGAACCGAGTCAGAACTGCTACTACTAGTAATGACGCTGCCTCCCACGTTTATACCACCTTACAGTTTATTAAGCAGTTTCTTGGCTATCATCTTAGTTCATTCCTACAACAGCCCTTTGAAGTAAACAACATTATGTCCATTTCATGAGGAAAGAAACACTTCAGGATTTTTTAAGTTAGCAAATTCAAACTGCTATTGTACAGCAGGAACCAGGTATGGGCTGCATTTTCTCATTTCAAGCTCAGCTGTCTTAATATTAGTTGTACTTTGTGTCCACTCTTCTTCACTCATTCATTAAGTCAACACCTAGGTAACTAGCAGCTGTCATGAAAGACGGGCTTCCGTGGTGACTCAGATGGTAAAGAATCTGCCTGCAATGCAGGAAACTTGGGTTCACTCCCTGGGTCAGGAAGATCCCCTGGAGAAGGGAATGGTTGCCTACTCCAGTATTCTTGCCTACAGAATTTCATGGACAGAGAAGCCTGGTGGGCTGCAGCCCATCAAGTCACAATCAGACACAACTGAGCAACTAACACTCCTACTACTATCACTAAAGACACTGTGCCAGCTGCTATGGCCTACAAATATAAAATGAAAACATGTCCTTGGAGCATCTAGACTTGTTTCCTTGCTGGCTTTCTGTGTTATTAAGTAGTTAAGACCTTCAGGAAAGTGAGGTCTTATAAATCTGACTCACATGAGCCAAGGACTGATTCTCCAGAGGGTCTGTCCCCTGCTATTCCTCCTGTGCCCACTAAGAGCTGAGCTTAAAAAGCTTCCCAGGATTTTTCCATCTATGTTTATCAGTGATATTGGCTTGCAGTTTTCTTTTTTGCATTATCTTTGGCTGGTTTTGGAATCAGAGTGATGATGGCCTTGTAGAATGAGTTTGGAAGTGTTCCTTCCTCTACAATTTTTTGAAAGAGTTTTAGAAGATAGGCATTAGCTCTTCTCTAAATGCTTAATAGAACATGGAAACTTACATTAGCATCTATAAAATAGATAGCCAATGGGAATTTGCTGTGTGGCTCAAGAAACTCAAACAACTCTGTATCAACCTAGAGGGGTGGGATGGGGTGGGAGATGGGAGGGAGGTTCAAAAGGAAGGGGATATATGTATACCTATGGCTGATCCATGTTGAGGTTTGACAGAAAAGAACAAAATTCTGTAAAGCAATTATCCCTCAATAAAAAAATTAATTAAAAAAAAAAGCTTCCCAGGAGTGATGGATCCCAATGATCGATAGATGTTATGGGATGCTTCTTAAGCTTTGACCTACACCAGAGCCACCTGTAGAATTCTCCATATCTACAGAAATCTGAGTCCCACACATAAGCAAGATTTAGCATCTCTGTGGCAAAGTTCAAGCACTTGTATTTTCAGCAAATTTTACAGATAAATTTTATCCATTTCCAAGTTTGAAAACTACTACTCTAAGGCAAAGCTTCTGTCACATCATGTCCCAGCACACCCCACAGACAATAAAGTGTGCTTTTAAACTACATACTGTATCCATAATTATACATTAAAATGTCCATTTCAGTACATTCACTGAAAGAGTATAACAGTATATAATCTGGAAGATTTGGTCCAAAGATCACTTCTCTCCCAAAAGTCTCCAGAACTTCAGGCTCAAATCATTGACCCCCAGTGTAAACTCTAAGTAAATAAATAAGACTATTTTTCAAAGAACGATTTTTTTTGTAGTGGGGGATTTTATAATAAATTACATTCTCAAAAGGGAAATCTTATTCCTCTAATTTGTTTCCTTTCAAAATCCATGGAAACATGAGTCATATATTCTATGATAGAAATATTTATTGAGAATTGAATACATATGAAAGGCTTTATCAACAGCTAAATCAGGATCTCATGTTTTAAAGCAAGAGTTTTGTTTATTTCAAATAATAGTTGAGTCAAGACCTAGAAGTTGAATTCTGAAAACTCACCTGGACAGGAAGCTATTGGAGTCTTGATCAAGTTATTCAAAAATGCAAGATAATTATCACTGATGCTTTTCCAATCCATGTTTTCTTTATAACAAGGAGATTCCTCAGAGAAACCTAAATAGAAAGGCATTTCATATATTGATTTCAAATTGGGTAAAAGGTCAAGTCTAGTAAAGTGAAAAATGCTACAGTGTCTCAGTTAACACGGTTGAAAGTATAACAAAAGAGGATTAGAAGACCTTCTCATTTGTCTTCCACTTCCAGCCAAGATGAGGTGCCATTGGCCATCAAGCAATGTAGGACAGAGACCCACGAACTACAGAAAATAAACAAGGTGAGACCTTCCAGGCTGTGATTCAGACAGCAGGAACAGAGCTGGGGGCCTGGTGGGTGTCCTGAGTTGAGGGGAGAAAGTTTAGGGTCCAAGAGACAGGAGAATTTACAGGACAGGGGAGCAGAACTAAGGAAGCTGAACAGCGAGTTTTCTGCCATCTGCCTTCTCCAAGTGCACAGCTGAGGACAAACTGACCCGTGCATGAGAAGGGGCTCCCTGAGACCAGGGAGAGACCCACGCCAAAATGAACGATTAAGGAGCCAGGAACTTCCCTGGGGGTCCAGTGGTTAAGAATCTGCCTCCAAAATAAAAATTAATTAAAGAAAAAAAAAAAAAAGAATCTGCCTCCAGACACAGAGAACAGACACGTATGGACACAGGGGTGTAGGGGAAGGACAGAGTGGGAGGATGGGGAGTAGCAGGGAAACATATACACTACCATGTGTAAAACAGACAGCCAGTGGGACTCAGGGAACTCAAATCGGAGCTCTGTGACAGCCTAGAGGGGTGGGATGGGGCAGGAGGTGGGAGGGAGATTCCAGAGAGAGGGGACATACGTACACCTGTGGCTGATTCATGTTGATGTATGGCAGAAACCAACACAGTACTGTGAAGCAACTATCCTTCCCTAAAAAAATTAATTAAAAGAAGAATCCACCTGCCAATGCAGGGGACACGGATTTGATTCCTAGTCCGGAAGATTCCACATGCTAAGGAGCCACTGTGCCAGAAGTACTGAGCCCGTGCTCTGCAACAAGAGAGGCCACCACAGTGAAAAACCCACACACCAAAACCAGAGAGAAGCCCCCACGTGAAGCAACAAAGACCCAGGACAGCCAGTAAATAAATGAACAATTAACTGGCCAGCGATTGCACAGGACCCAGAAGAAACTTTGAACCCATTAATCAGACTGGAGTGATCCATGATTTGGTAGACATTGAGGATAAGAGGCAAAAAAAGGGTTGTGACTCAGTAATGGGATATTTACAACCTCTCCAAGCACTGCTCCAGCCCTGCTCAACAAATCTTAAAAGCAAGACCCTAAAGGATCAAACTATTTCAAGCAATGTTTTCGATAAAAGGAAAACAAGACAACAAGCACAAACAAGGTTAAATTCATAATATTTAGCATTCAATCAAAACTTACAAGGCATGCAGAAAAGCAGGAAAAGGCTTACCCAGAATTGACAGAATTCAAGTAGAATTAGTAGAGAAGAGGACTCCTCACATAAAACAGTTTATAATACTTAGTTTAAAAACCCCAATTAAAAGGCAAAATTTGTCAGGTCAGACAAAACTAGAATTAATTATATGTTGCATGTACAAAAAGACATAAAAACTTAAAAGCAAAAAGATGAAAAAGACATATCACCCTACATTTTCAAAAGGAAGCGTTCAGATGAAGTTGATGTCAGATGATAATATCATTGCTATTCCATAACCATAAAAGCAACAATTAATCTGGAAGACATAACAATTCTAAATCTTTATGCACTTTATAACAGAGATTCAAACCATATGACACAAAAACTGATGAAATACAGTATAAACAGACAAAGCCACAATTATAGTTGGAAATTTCAATAGCTCTCTCCAAATAATTGATAGACGAGGAAGACAAACATCAGGATACAGATTTCTACAATACTATCAGATAACATGATCGAACTGATGCTTAAAGAATGCCCCACATGACAACAACATTGTACATATTCTTCCAAAAGCAATGGGATGTTTTATAAGGTCATGTGTATTATAGACTATAAAAAATAATCTCAATAAATTTAATAAGATTAGAGTCAGACAAAGAATGTTCATGGATTAACTAAATTAGAAATCAATGAAAAAAAAAAAAAAATCAATGGCATAATCTTTGATATTAATTTCTCATTTTGATAATAATTTCTCATTTAAATGCATTTTTCTCTGCAATCACCTTCTGTGTTTTTTCAGTTTTTTAACTTTATTGAGGTTTGATATAGATTTCTAACATATTCCACAGTGATAAGAGAATAGACTCTATATGATCTCAATACCTTTAGACTATGAATTTTTGCACCTTGTTTTATGTTCCTGGATATGTTCCAGTATCTCCTAGTTTATAGTCTATGAGAAATAGAATAGAATTTATATCCTACTGTTGTGTGAAAATTGTATAAATCTTAATTTTGTTGAATTGGTTCATAGAGCTTTCCAGGTCTACAATATCCTTCTACTTTTCTTTCTATTCAGCCTATTAATTTCTTAGAGTTTGATATTGAAACTTCAACTAAAATCTTAATTTACTTAAAAGATAACTGTAATATAGTGGAACTTTGTTCTGTATTTTCCAAGTTCCCTATAAATGTGTTATCATACTTTCATAATTAAAAAAAAAGAAATCAATGACATAAACATACCTGGAAAATAGCTTACAGGTCAAAAAGAAATCAAAAGGTAAATTAAAAGGCACTTTAAATTTGTATGAAAATGAAAGTACAGTATACTAATATTTGTGAGATGCCATCTAAAAAAATGTACTTAGGAAGAAATTTATACCATTAAGTTCCTGTATTGGAAAAAAATAAAGATCTCAGTTTCCAAGTTAAGAAAAGAGAAATGAAGAGTCACATAAACTTCTAGTAAGTAGAAAAAAGAAAATAATAAAGATCAAGGTGGGAACCGAGGAAATAGGAAAAAGAAAAACAATGAGCAGAAAATGAACAGAACCAAAGGCTTCTTGTTTGAGATCAGTAACATGACAAACCTCTGACAGAGGGATCAAGCAAAAAGAAAAGCATACATTACTGGTAAGGGGTGTGAGAGAGGCAAAGATTTTACAGATTCTCTAACATTCAGAGAGCAACATGGGAATCAGGGTACTAGCCCGCCACAAGGTGGAAAATCCATGTATCATGTGTAGGGAGCCCTCCAGATCACATCCCCCATATCTGCAGATTCAACCCACTGCAGATCACACGGCACTGCAGCATTTTCTACTGAAAAACATCCACTCACAAGTGAACCAGTGCAGTACAAACCCATGCTGTTCAAGGGTCAGCTGTGTTATAAAAAACGTATAACACTAAATTAGACACTTCAGATGAAAGAGAAAAATTCCTTAAAGACATAATCTACCAGAGCCCATGCAAGCAGAAATAGACCATCTGAACGGCCTTTAGCTATTAAATAAATTGAATTTTTAGTTTAAAATCGCCCTACAAAGAAAACAAAAGGCCCAGATGGCTTCACTAGTGAAATATACCAAATGTTTAAGGGAGAGAAAATACACAAACTCTTCCAAAAAACTAAAAAGGGGAAAATGCTTTTCAACTCATGAGGCCAGGATCACTCTGATAACACAATAAGATAAAGATATTAAAAGAAAGCAAAGTTACAGCCTAGTATCTCTCATAGCACAAATGTAAAGTGTTAAATAAAATTTCAGCACACTGAATTCAATAATATACAAAACAGATTTATGCCTTACCAGTTGGGATTTATCCCACTTATACAAAGTTGATTTAACATTATACATATATTTCATTAGCATTTCAATAGCATAAAAACATTAAATATTATAACAACTACAGTGAAAAACTACAAGTTGTTAGGAGAAAGTAAAGTAGACACAAATAAACAGAGATACTCTATTTTCATGAGTCAGGAGACCCATTATTACCAGAAAAATGTCATTCTTCCTTAAATTTATTTTGATTCAATTCAATCCAATTAAAAAATTCTAGCAGGATTTTGAGAATCTGACAACCATTCAGATTGGAATTGCAAATGACTTGGAATAGCTAAAAACTTTCTTTTAAGAAAATGCAATTGGAAAGCTTATACCACTTGACCTTAGGATTTACCATTAAACCATAATAATCACGATCAGGTGATACTGGTGTAGAGATGACTGGAACAGATTAAACAGTGCAGAGAAAGACCCATGAATTTGCACAATGTATTTAACAACATTGCAAATGTAGTCAGTGGAGAGAGAAGAACTGTCACAACAAATTTTTCTGGAGCAATTGGATCTCCATGTGCAAAAAACAATAAAATATACACCTATATCTTGTATAAAAATTAACTCAGAATGCACCATAGACTTTGTTTAAAACCTAAGGCTATTAAACTTCTAGAGGAAAACACAGCTCAAAAACCTCTGTGACCTCAAGAGTTAGCAAAACTTCTCAGCTACAATACCAAAAGCATGATCCACGGGGGAAAAAAGGAAAAGATAAGAAGAACTTTATCAAAATCAAACCTTTTGCTCCTGGATGACACTGTTGAGAAAAGTGGAAAGACAGGCTTGAGAGTAGGAGAAAATATTAGCAACGGACATATGTGATAAAAGGCTTCTATATCTTACCTTTACAAGGACATTTCAGACTCAATAATAAACACACAGCCTAATTTTAAAACTGGGGAAATGATCTGAATAGACAATTCATGACTAACGATGCACAGAGGACACGTAAGCACATGACAAGATAGCTGTGCAAATCACTAGCACTAGTCATAAATGCGAATGAAATCCATAACAAGATACCACACCTACTAGAATGGCTAAAAGTTTCTAAACTGACCACACCAAGTGCTGGTGAGGATGTGGCAGGATCAGAACTCTCTGGTAGAAAGGGTGCTGCAAAATGTACAAGCTTGAAAAACAGTTTGTCAGTTTCTTTAAAAGTTAGGCATGCACGTACCATATAATCCAGCCATTTTACTTCTAGAGGGGAAAAAAGCATATTTCCATAAAAAACTTTATTTTCAGTAGCCAAAAACAGGAATCATCACAAATGTAAATCTTGTGAATGGATAAACAATCTGTGAGGTATCAACACTCAGCAGTCAAGAGTGCATGTACCACCTCATGAATGAAGCCAAGGCTAATTAGTTTTAATTAATGACTAAGTAAAAAGATGTCAGAACACGCTATATAAATCCATTTATATATATTTCTAGAAAAGGAAAAAACTAGTTGATGGCAACCAAGGGCAGATCAGTGGTTGCCTGGGGACAGGAGTTGGGGCTGGAATTAACACTGGGAAGAGGTGGGCACAACCCTGTCTTAACTATAATGATAGCTTCATGGACACACACACACACATCAGAACCCAATAAATAATATATCTAAACACGTGAGATCTGTTGTTCAGTTCAGTCGCTCAGTCGTGTCCACCTCTTTGCGACCCCATGAATCGCAGCACGCCAGGCCTCCCTGTCCATCACCAACTCCCAGAGTTCACTCAGACTCACATCCATCGAGTCCATGATGCCATCCAGCCATCTCATCCTCTGCCATCCCCTTCTCCTCCTGCCCCCAATCCCTCCCAGCATCAGGGTCTTTTCCAATGAGTCAACTCTTCGCATGAGGTGGCCAAAGGACTGGAGTTTCAGCTTTATCATCATTCCTTCCAAAGAAATCCCAGGGTTGATCTCCCTCAGAAAGGACTGGTTGGATCTCCTTGCAGTCCAAGGGACTCTCAAGAGTCTTCTCCAACACCACAGTTCAAAAGCATCAATTCTCCTGCACTCAGCCTTCTTCACAGTCCAACTCTCACATCCATACATGACCACAGGAAAAACCATAGCCTTGACTAGATGGACCTTTGTTGGCAAAGTAATGTCTCTGCTTTTCAATATGCTATCTAGGTTGGTCATAACTTTCCTTCCAAGGAGTAAGCATCTTTTAATTTCATGGCTGCAATCACCATCTGCAGTGATTTTGGAGCCCCAAAAAATAAAGTCTGACACTGTTTCCACTGTTTCCCCATCTACTTCTCATGAAGTGATGGGACCAGATTCCATGTTCTAAACACTGTGATCTGTTGTACACAGCAATTATATTTCAATAAAGATATTTTTTTAAAAGAAACCCTTCTCATTTAAGGCAAGTAATTTAACCTCTCTAGCAACTATTTCAGAGGCAAAATTACATAAAATTTGCAGTTTTTATGCTTCACTGAGTTCCCACTGCAATAGATTGGCTTATGTATATATAATTTCATAAGTGTTTAAGATAGGAAAAAAGATAGTAACCATCTCAAAAAAGAGCACAAGGGTGCATGATTAATATCAGATTTTTTTAAAGCAAATGCTACCAGAAAAACCAGTCTTTATGGTATAACTTTTTTAAAGGAAAGAAAAAACAGAATCCACTAAAGTGAATTCCATGGCCACTGTTTGTGGTACACTATTACTCTGGCATCATTTTCGTGGGGAGAAAAAGGAATTAGCATCTATGCCAACTGCCTAGAAGTACTGCACTAGGCATTTTATGTACATTCGCTTGCTTAATCCTCATAAGGACCCAGTAAAGTAGACCAAATAATTTCTATGTCACCAGGGAGAAAACTAATTGCAATGGGAGGCCAATAACTCACTCAGTAAAGTCTGTATCACAAACAGAGTTTGCTCCCAACTCCATCTGCCTGCAAAACTGCCTGCACTCCACAGTTTACATACTTACAGCAGAATCCAGTTATTAGAACACTTAGTTAGTATCTCTATTATAGCTGAAACTCTAATACTTTGACCACCTGATGTGAAGAGCTGACTCATTTGAGAAGACCCTGATGCTGGGAAAGATTGAGGTCAGGAGGAGAAGGGGACAACAGAGGATGAGATGGTTGGATGGCATCACCGACTCAATGGACATGGGTTTGGGTGGACTCTAGGAGTTGGTGATGGACAGGGAGGCCTGGCGTGCTGCAGTTCATGGAGTTGCAAAGAGTCAGTCACAACTGAACGACTAAACTGAACTGAACCATTATAGATAAATAACAAATTCTTATCATGTGCAGTTGGCTTTGTTTCCTACTGGAGGAAGGGAAATATGGAAGTGTAACCTAAAGATGAACACTGACCAATAGGCTTTGTCCTAGTACTATGTTGTCTTGAAGTTCACACTCTGATTCAGTACGTCTGACATGGGCTCTCAGACGGTGCTGATGCCACTGGTCCAGGGACCACAGTTTGAATAGCAATTATACATGTGAATCAAGAGTGTGTAACTCATCCAACACAGTCAGGAAAGGGCCCAGAGCCACTAATTTCCCTTGACAATTACTAATCAAATAATGTTTCCATGTGACCATCAAAACTGCCTGACAACACATTCGCTACCCAAAGCCTTAAAATCTGAGTGTGTTCAAGATAGGAAGATTTGCAGGTCTGATGTAAAACATGATATATCAACATGTGTGGAATAGATGCATAACTTTGCATAGGGGGAAATGTACAGTCCTAAAAGCATATATTAGAAAAGAAAATCTGAGAACCAAAAATCTAGAAAAAGAACATCAAACTAAGTTTACTAGAAGGAAGGAAATAAAGACCAAACAAAGAGATTAGTGAAATAGGAAAAAGCATACAGCAGAAACCAACAAAACTTAATTCTTTGTCAGAGGAGGCTGTATTTCTGCAATGGAGCATGTTTAGGAAGAATTAAGCCCCAGCAAGGATCCCTCCAAAGGGAAGTGAGTGGTCAAGCTTGCAGGCACCACAGTGAGGATTCCTGGATTTGACACTTAGTAGTTTTGTGATGTCCTCCAGGAATGTAATCGGCAGGAGCTCTGGAATGAAGTTATACCCAAGTCATAGGTTGCCATGAAGATTGTGTGTGATTATCAATACTAGAGACTTCTGAACCTGGGCCTCTGGCTGTTGGTGAATATGTCTGTAGCCTGTGTTTCTGGAAATGGTAGAACTGCGCAGAAATATATGATGAAAAGGAGGACAAGGTGTTGAAGCAGGAAGTTAACATGTAGGCTGTTGTTTTTAAGTTGCTAAGTCATGTCTGACTCTGTGTGACCCCATGGACTGTAGCCTGCCAGGCTTCTCTGTCCATGGGACTTCCCAGGCAGAATACTGAAGAGTTGCCACTTCCTTGTCCAGGGGATCTTCCCGACCCAGGGATTGAACCCATGTCTCCTGCATTGGCATACGGATTCTCTACCCTGAGCCACCAGGGAAGCCCAACATGTAGGATGAGCACTGAACACAGAAGAACACAGCTAACCCACTGGAGAAGCCACGTGGACCCAGCTCTGCATATGGGGTACAGAGCCTGGAGAGTAACAACAGTGAACACAGGGACCCCTCTCATGGCTGATGAGTCTGATACCAAGAACCAGAGACATGGGGCCTCTAGCGGCCCCTTGGATCAGTTTGAGGAGGAAGGAAGGAGTGTTAGATGGACACGGCCACAGAAAAGGAACAGGAAACTTATCCCCAGGCCCCAATCCCCAAGCTCAAGACACAGGGGCTCCAAGGAGATGCTGATGACCGCATGGGACCAGAGCCTGTGTAACACAGGGGAACCAGGGCACATGGTTCCCAAGGTAGATGGAAGCACACCACTGGCTCTAGACCCAGAAGAGGCTGACGCAGAGATGGAGGTGTCTCCCTGCCAGCATCCTCCCTAAAAACAAAGCCTCTTGGAGACCAGTATGACTCTCTGAGTTCTGTAGTTGCAAGTTGTAAAGTTCGCACTTTAAGGGGCTCCTGGCTTTGAGACTGGTAAGGAGAGAGGGGAGTCTACTTGCCTCGGGTACTTGGGCAGGCACACTGCCAAGGGAGCTGGTATGGCACACAGAGCATCCGGACTTTCAGAGGCTGGGCTACAGTGAGTCTGTACAGATAAGAATTTATGGGCCAAAGTGGGCCAGTTTCGAGTGGAAGCAATCACTGCGCTGGGACCTGTGGTCAGTCTTGTTATCACTGCTAGAGTAAAGCTCATGATAGAGTAAACTCAGTGTGCCTGTGCTCGCAAGCCCTGCTGTCAGCCCCCTCCCCTCCGCGGGATTGCTCGTCTCTGAGGAAGCTGTGCTGCCACAGTGAATGCAGAAAACACCCACGTGGCTGGAGTCGAGAGCAATGACTTACCAGTGAACTGCTCTGGATACCCTCGTGCTTATTCACATGTCGAGCCACTTCGCAAGTCTTCCTGATAAACCCCATGAAGGCTTTCCAGAAGGGTGTATGTTCCAGGAATGACTGCGCTTTCTCAAGCGTATGAAACATCCTGCAATTAAAACCAATCCAGAAAAAACAAATTTTAATAATGGTTTTCCAGAAGGTCTTATTACAAACTCATCTAAATACAAATATATACAAATGTCTGACAGTTGCGTTATATAGGAAATTAGAACCTTTAAAATCATTTTCTTATTTATGAACATTCCAATCCTGATTTGCAAAATGAGGAAAAATTATTTTATGGAAATACATAAAACATAAGACAACAAACCAAGAGGAGAAAGTGGGAAATTAAAGAATACGATATGAAGCGACTTCTGAGTTACAAAAAATACATTTCCTATTTGGCATATTTGACTGTGAACATCCTAGCAGCTGAGGAGAATGGAAATTTGTTACACGTACAATCCACAGTTTGAGAAAATAAAAACAAGGCAGATTTTCTGGAGAAGCACAGCTCCTTTGAAAGCCACTTGCAGGCAATTCATGCTAGCATCCTGGGTGACGTGGTAAACAAGCACCTTGGGGAACCTCCCTGGTGGGCTAGTGGTTAAGAATCTCCCTTCCAGTGCAGGGGATATAGGCTTAAACCCTGGTCGAGGAGCTAAGATCCTACATGCCCCAAGGCAACTTTAAGCCTTCTCACCTCAACTAAGACCCAACGCTGCCAAATATATATATATATATATATATATATATATATATAGGAAACTTGTTACACGTACAATCCACAGTTTGAGAAAATAAAAACAAGGCAGATTTTCAGCTCCTTTGAAAGCCACTTGCAGGCAATTCATGCTAGCATCCTGGGTGACGTGGTAAACAAGCACCTTGGGGAACCTCCCTGGTGGGCTAGTGGTTAAGAATCTCCCTTCCAGTGCAAGGGATATAGGCTTAAACCCTGGTCCGGGAGCTAAGATCCTACATGCCCCAAGGCAACATTAAGCCTTCTCACCTCAACTAAGACCCAACGTTGCCATATATATATATATCTTAAATACACACCACCCTGGTGGCTCAGAGGTTAAAGCGTCTGCCTCCAATGCGGGAGACCCGGGTTCGATCCCTGGGTTGGCAAGATCCTCTGGAGAAGGAAATGGCAATCCACTCCAGTATTCTTGCCTGGAGAATCCCATGGACTGAGAAGCCTAGTAGGTTACAGTCCACGGGGTCGCAAAGAGTCAGACACTACTGAGCGACTTCACCATCCATTTCTTAAATAAATAAAACTCCTTGTACTAAATAAGGGTTCTAGATTTCCTGCAAAAGATTAAGCCAATGGTTAAAAGGGACTGTTTACTATTTTATATCCTGTAGATGCTTTCCAATAGTACTAAACGGCCTAATATTTTTAAAGCAGAAAAAAAATTAAGTAACTTTATTTATAAGTAGAATATGCCATGCTGACCTATCGCTCATATAGAAGGAAGCCAAAGGAATCCCTTCGGTTTCTGATTGTGCAGACACTTTCTGCCGGGAGCCAGCACGAGGAGTCTCGCCCATGGCAAAGGTCATGAGGTTAAGGGGCCTGACGGGCAAAGGCGAGTCGGGCCTTAAGGGAGCCTGGCTGGATCTGCTCATGCATCTGCCCCAAAACCAGAGTCTGCCTGCCTTACTGCATAGTGCTTTTCGCCTACTCTTCTGACATTTTACAGGGGGCTATCCCCCACCACCTCTCTCTGAAAAGGAGTTAACTTAGGACTCCAGTTAATAAATCTCCTGGGCATGACAAGGGTGTTTCAGTCCAAAAAACCTCTCTGCTGGCAGACTAGCTTGTGTGACAAGATTATCCACACTCTTGCTACTACTTACACGATTGTTTACAACCTCTCAACCATAAACAGCACAGAGAGTTTGGAGTATTTTGAAAGTCTTAGTTAGCATAGGGTTTTTCTAAAGATAAAAATCATGTTGGTGAAGGGCTTCATTGCTGAGTTAATGATTGCCGCCAGGCCTCCATATCCTTAGGCACCTGGGAGTATGTTAATCAATGTAATTGGAATGTAGAAAAAGAAATATAATACTTTTGATGTTAGCAATACTAGACTTTTGAGTTAATGAATTTTCTCTTTGTTGTAAATCACTGTACTCCTCTTTCTTTGTTATAAATCATTGCATCCTTGCTATGTAAGATGTAACTTTATCACTATATCTTAAGACTGAGTAGGTCTTAAGGGGAAACAAGTTTTCTGATCGATTAACCTTTATCAATAGAAAGAAAGATGGGGCCATAAAATGTTAATCGGTCTCCAGACCAGAAGATATTGTGAACAAATGTAAGACCCTTGTAAGAACAAAGATATGCTGATAAGGGTCAAAGCAGGTGACCCTGTGTGACTCTGTTTCTTACATTTATCTCTATATTAAGTATAAAAGCGGACCTGGAAAATAAAGAAATGAACCAGTTCCTGGAAAGACCGGTTTCCTCCATGTAGTTCTTTCTTGTTCTCCTTTTTTGGCTGAATTCCTATCTGGAGCGTGGAGGCTCGCCAAGCCTACTAATTTTGCCGGGGCTTCTAAGATCTGACCAGGGAGGCCTTTGTGTCTCCACTCCTTCGGGAGATCAGGAAGACGCCTGTGGCCTACGTAGGTGGTGCAAACTCCTTGTCTCGGAGTTTTATTGGTTTTCCACGTAAACCAAGTTATTCAGCCTCTTTTCTCCACTAATTTTCCTACTACACTATTCTTTCCTAATCTCTCTTTATATTTCTAATTAAATAGTTCTTTCCTAGGACACCGACTCCGTCCCCACTTCGAATTCCCTGGATCCACTGGGGCTGGACCCCGGCAGTTTTCCACCTAACAGCTACTACTTACACCGTGGAGAATAGCTGGTCTGCACAGTCAGCAGCGGAGACATCAGCTCTCAGTAGCTGCAGGAGCCGGGTGCAGGGCAGGCTTGCTTCCCACAGCTGCGTCCCCAGATCCTGCCAGTCTGGGGTATCTTCTGGTATTGAAACTGGCATATCTGTGTGCCCAGCAATGACTGCTTGCAAAAGATGACTCTGCAAAGGCAGAGACAGCATGGCTTGTGGTCTATACAGTGATTAAACTGTGGGCAATTGTGATGCAGCCTCACCCTGTGCTCACTCAGCAGCAGGTCCCTTTGAACTGCACCATGAAGGGTTGGGACCACGGAGTCCTGGTCCTACACTTGTGTCTCTGTTCACTTGAACAAACCCCAAATTCAGCCTCAGGCAGACATCAACCAGAGAGCACCTACTCTTCAAGCCCATCTATACTGGCTTGTTGCCTGCGTGATCCCAGTGGAGCGGACTTCCAAACATCACAGCCCTGTAACCACTCCCTGCAGCTCATCGAGGCTGGGCTGGGACCCATGTTTAGCAGAAGGACACGGCCCTTCCAGCCCCACCCTTTCTGAGGACATCAGCTCCCAGCCAAACAGCTACTACTTACACCGTGGAGAATAGCTGGTCTGCACAGTCAGCAGCGGAGACATCAGCTCTCAGTAGCTGCAGGAGCCGGGTGCAGGGCAGGCTTGCTTCCCACAGCTGCGTCCCCAGATCCTGCCAGTCTGGGGTATCTTCTGGTATTGAAACTGGCATATCTGTGTGCCCAGCAATGACTGCTTGCAAAAGATGACTCTGCAAAGGCAGAGACAGCATGGCTTGTGGTCTATACAGTGATTAAACTGTGGGCAATTGTGATGCAGCCTCACCCTGTGCTCACTCAGCAGCAGGTCCCTTTGAACTGCACCATGAAGGGTTGGGACCACGGAGTCCTGGTCCTACACTTGTGTCTCTGTTCACTTGAACAAACCCCAAATTCAGCCTCAGGCAGACATCAACCAGAGAGCACCTACTCTTCAAGCCCATCTATACTGGCTTGTTGCCTGCGTGATCCCAGTGGAGCGGATTTCCAAACATCACAGCCCTGTAACCACTCCCTGCAGCTCATCGAGGCTGGGCTGGGACCCATGTTTAGCAGAAGGACACGGCCCTTCCAGCCCCACCCTTTCTGAGGACATCAGCTCCCAGCCCCACTCTCTTGCCTGGGATCCCAGGCTGCCACAGGAGAAGTGTGGCTGCCCTGCTGGGGGCCACATGAAGAGGCCACAAGGAGCAGAGGGACGCTGGCACTTGGAGGAGACAGCCGCCTCAACCCATGTTCCAGCTACCCCCCAGACCCCCGCAGCCACAGAGAGGCATCTGCTGGGACCACCAGAACCACCTGCTGCACTCTGGGGGTTCAACAGTGACACATAACCGAAGCCCCATCAGAAAGGCTATCACGTGTACATAAATATATAAACATAACGAGCTCACAGCACCAGCAGGTGCTGGCCCTATTGGCTCCATGTGTGTGCTCAGTCGTGTCTGACTCTTGCAACTCCATGCCTGCCAGGCTCCTCCATCCGCAGAATTCTCCAGGTAAGAATCCTCGAGTGGGGTAGCCGTTCCCTTCTCTGGGGGATCTTCCTGACCCAGGGATGGACTCTGAGTCCCCTGTCTGGGCAGGCAGTTTCCTTACCACTGAGCCACCTGGGAACCCGTGGGTGCCACGACATAGACCTTACAGATATAGAGAAACATGGGTGGGCTTTCTATCAGGAAAGAGTTTACAAACCGAGAGCAGAAAAACGGCTGTACCAACAGGTGATGGCCTCCGTGCCTGCACACACCTTCCCTCTGGCCAGTACTCTCCCCGAGTTCTCCTTGCTTCCAGTCTCCAGCCTCCTTAAGAGCTCATACACTCATCCAGGGGGATGCACCCCACCAGGGATCCAGGCTGCCCCCTGCCCTCCTCAGTCAGGCTGGCATGCACCCTTCCACCCATGATCCCTCACACTGCACGTGCAGAGAAAACACTGGACTGACATGCTACCCTGGTGGCTCAGACAGTGAAGAATCTGCCTGCAACACGGGAGACTCAGCTCCAATCCCTGGGTTGGGAAGACCCCCTGGAGAAGGAGATGGCTACCCACTCCAGTGTTCTTGCCTGGAAAATCCCATGGACAGAGGAGCCTGCCAGGCTACAGTCCATGGGGTCGCAGAGTCGGACATGACTGAGCGACTACCTTACTGCTACTACTACAGTTCACTAGTCTCATCTTTTCACTGATTTTACTTCATGGTTTAATGAAAGAAGATAAACATGAAACAGGAAATGCTGAAAGTGAGATGAACCATCAATACAAAAGGATGAACATTAAAATAACTTCCAGTGTTCAGTAGGGCCTCCCTGGTGGCTCAGAAGGTAAAGAATTTGCCTGCAATGCGGGAGACCCAGGTTTGATCCATGGGTCAGGAAGATAACCTGGAGAAAACAGAATGGCAGCTCACTCCAGTACTTTTGCTTGGAGAATGCTATGGACAGAGAAGCCTGGTGGGCTACAGTTCATGGGGCACAAAGAATTAGACATGACTGGGCAGATAGGACAGTGTTCAGTAGAAAAAATGTGGGCTGGACTTTACATGGTCCTTTTCACTAATGCTGCACACTTCGCACACTTAGACACTGGGGGAAGGCAGCCCCGGGTCCTAGGCATGATGTAGGGAGAGCACGTGCCCACCAAGGCCTCCACCCACTGGAGCTACAACTCGGTCCCCTGCTGACTGACCTCAGGACACGGCTCCACTCGCTGCGGCATCTGCAGCTGGAAATGGAGCCGGACCGGGAACCTGGACACAGGGAAGCAGACGCAACCTGGGGACAGTGCTGGGTGCTCTTAGGGAGACCCATTCAACTTCAAGTAGATTTTGGCCAGGTGGGGCACACAACCTCCTAAGGCGGCCAGACAAGGCTGGGGTCCCAGGGCAGCTGGGGCTCGAAGACATCAGCAGCTGCCTCATAAAACCACAGCTCCAGGGTGGACATCTTCAGTGAATCTGCCTCAGGAATGAGCCCCCAGGGCCTGGAAGAGGCCAGATGGTGGATACTCACAGCATTCTGCACAGACCCAAGCAGCTTGTGTAAAGCGCTGGCCTCGCTGGAGGGGAGAGGACCACAGGTCAGTCCCCCGAGGGCCTCCTGGACGCCAGCCATCCTGGGACGCAGGGGGACTCCCGGCTCCGACAAGCACCCCCCGAGGCAGAGAGAAGTGGCGTTCTTATTCATCAGCAACTAAGACAAACAGCCAGGGAGAGCAAGGTGAGACAGTTTATGAGCCAGAGGCCACAAACAGGAGCCATACTTAAAAGAGAAGACGAAGTTCCTCAAAAATTGCCTACCAGGACTTCCCTGGCAGTCCAGTAATAAGAATCAGCCTGCCAATGCAGGGGACACAGGTTCAATGCCTGGTTGGGGAAGTTCCACATACTACACAATATGGCCAAAAAAAAAAAAACATAAAAACTGCCTACTATTCTCTTTACTTTGCTAGCAAATCAGGAGCGAAAGAAAATACTGTCTGAGCTTCTCGGGTGTTTGCCAAGTTGTTTACTCAGGATTCTTTGCTGTGTTTTACCTGCTGTAACTCCTTAAAAAGCACGTCCTTTTCCAATTTCGACTGGCCAGGTCCATAGGATCTAGAGTTGTTGGCAGATGCCTCGAAGCAAATGAGGATTTCTGAAGGACAGACAGACAGGTTACTGTTCAGCCCCTGGGGCTGCTCCATGCCTGACTCAACACGTGGCCGTCAAATAACAGACTGACCCCTGGAAGCAGGCATGTCAGCACCCAGACCTGCGGTCAGACATTCCTGTCTCCCTGAGGAGGGAACTGAGAAACTCCCCGATTCTGGCTCCTCTTTCTGAAGACTCACAAGGAGAGGTTCTGTCAGCCACCTCGCTCCCCCTCCACCATGAGAAGGGACAGAACCCTGAGTGCCCAATGCACACAGCCACCTCCTGGGACCACAGTCACGCTCTCAGTCAGGGAAAGGTGCTGGGCAGACGAGGGGACAAGCCCTTCGGCCCAGGGGCGTGGGGAGAGAAGACAGGAGGGATGCAAGCATCAGTCCTGCCCAAGCACCGGGGATGGGAGTGGATGGGACGGCAGACGTGGTCCTAGGAAGGAGCCCGTCCAGGCCCCAGGGAGGCTGACAGGGGGCAGCAGGGTGTGATCTCCGAGGCAAGAAGCCGTTGATTCAGCCTGCACGTGCTAGGTCTGAAGCACCTTGGGCAACTATGCTCTCCATGCCTGCGCCTCACCTGCAAACCCGACAGGCGTCAGGCGGCTTGGAGCCTGCCCTCCCTGCTCTCACATTTGCCCCAATGTGCAGTATGGACAAATAAACCTGGCGCTAGTGACCTCGGAAGAGGTGCAGATCCTGGGCCACTGTGTTCCTGAGAGCCCCCTCCAGCTGGAGCAGTCTCGTCAGGGCCGGCCCCGGGGGCAGCTTCCGGAGGGCGCGCTGCAGTCTCTGCATGTGCAGTAATCTGCGGGAGGAAGTACACAAATGAAACATGATGGAAGCAGTTCACTGGCCTCCTTGGGAAATAAAATCCCCTCACAGGAGAACCCCCCACGACTTCAGGATCTCATGTCCCCACAGACAGCGAAAACCAAGATCCTGACACATCGTATCCCCTGAATCCTCCAATTTGGGGATTCTTTTAGGCTGAACATGAATTAAACACTCTCTTTACCCCCAAAAAACACTTTCTTTACTCCAAAGAATAGCAAGAAGAGATAAGAAAGCCTTCTTCAGCGATCAATGCAAAGAAATAGAGGAAAACAACAGAATGGGAAAGACTAGAGATCTCTTCAAGAAAATTAGAGATACCAAGGGAACATTTCATGCAGAGATGGGCTCGATAAAGGACAGAAATGGTCTGGACCTAACAGAAGCAGAAGATATTAAGAAGAGGTGGCAGGAATACACGGAAGAACTGTACAAAAAAGATCTTCAAGTCCCAGATAATCATGATGATGTGTTGACTAATCTAGAGCCAGACATCTTGGAATGTGAAGTCAAGTGGGCCTTAGAAAGCATCACTACGAACAAAGCTAGTGGAGGTGATGGAATTCCAGTTGAGCTGTTTCAAATCCTGAAAGATGATGCTGTGAAAGTGCTGCACTCAATTTGCCAGCAAATCTGGAAAACTCAGCAGTGGCCACAGGACTGGAAAAGGTCAGTTTTCATCCCAATTCCAAAGAAAGGCAAAGCCAAAGAATTCTCAAATTACCACACAATTGCACTCATCTCACACACTAGTAAAGTAATGCTCAAAATTCTCCAAGCCAGACTTCAGCTCTACGTGAACCGTTAACTCCCTGACGTTCAACCTGGTTTTAGAAAAGGCAGAGGAATCAGAGATCAAATTGCCAACATCCGTTGGATCATGGAAAAAGCAAGAGAGTTCCAGAAAAACATTTATTTCTGCCTTATTGACTATGCCAAAGCCTTTGACTGTGTGGATCACAATAAACTGTGGGAAATTCTGAAAGAGATGGGAATCCCAGACCCCCTGACCTGCCTCTTGAGAAATCTGTATGCAGGTCAGGAAGCAACAGTTAGAACTGGACATGGAACAACAGACTGGTTCCAAATAGGAAAAGGAGTACGTCAAGGCTGTATATTGTCACCCTGCTTATTTAACTTATATGCGGAGTACATCATGAGAAACCCTGGACTGGAAGAAACACAAGCTGGAATCAAGATTGCCGGAAGAAATATCAATAACCTCAGATATGCAGATAACACCACCCTTATGGCAGAAAGTGAAGAGGAGCTAAAAAGCCTCTTGATGAAAGTGAAAGAGGAGAGTGAAAAAGTTGGCTTAAAACTCAACATTCAGAAAACGAAGATCATGGCATCTGGCCCCATCACTTCATGGGAAATAGATGGGGAAACAGTAGAAACAGTGTCAGACTTTATTTTTCTGGGCTCCAAAATCACTGCAGATGGTGACTGCAGCCATGAAATTACAAGATGCTTACTCCTTGGAAGAAAAGTTATGACCAACCTAGATAGTATATTCAAAAGCAGAGACATTACTTTGCCGACTAAGGTCCATCTAGTCAAGGCTATGGTTTTTCCAGTGGTCATGTATGGATGTGAGAGTTGGACTATGAAGAAGGCTGAGCACCGAAGAATTGATGCTTTTGAACTGTGGTGTTGGAGAAGATGCTTGAGAGTCCCTTGGACTGCAAGGAGATCCAACCAGTCCATTTTGAAGGAGATCGGCCCTGGGATTTCTTTGGAAGGAATGATGCTGAAGCTGAAGCTCCAATACTTTGGCCACCTTATGCGAAGAGTTGACTCATTGGAAAAGACCCTGATGCTGGGAGGGATTGGGGGCAGGAGGAGAAGGGGACGACCGAGGATGAGATGGCTGGATGGCATCACGGACTCAATGGACGTGAGTCTGAATGAACTCTGGGAGTTGGTGATGGACAGGGAGGCCTGGCGTGCTGCGATTCATGGGGTCACAAAGAGTTGGACACAACTGAGGGACTGAACTGAACTTACCCCAAAACAGAAAAGTTTATTCTGAGTAGTGGGTAGAAGAGACAATGGTTAGGATAAAATTCCAGGTGAGATTTAAAGACATTTGCATGAAACTTGAGTTATTAGAAAAAGTTTTGCACAGAAGTGTATTTTAAGTGTGTTTCAGTATCCAGATGGTGTGTGGTGGAGTCCAGGCTGTCCAGCTCGGACCAGATCCCTGCACCTGTTAGGTGGCTTCCAAAACAGGACCTGACAGGGTGACCGCAGCGGGCAAGTTACGTTCCTCCAACTCTGAGTCACTCGGGAAGATGCCTGCTGAGTGGGTTCAGTACTCAGAGCACAATGTGGTCACTGATGCCCCGAATCCCTGAGAAGCCATGAGCGGGGGAAGGCTCCTGGGGCCCCCAACACTGTGATCCATCACAGTCCAGGCAGGACGCTGGGCGGAAGTGCCAGGACATGCTGGAAGTTGGCAGGATTGTTAAGGTAACCCAGTGCAGTGTCTCTACTGATGTGCATTAAGTAACAGAGGTGCTATTTTTAAACAGCTTCAAAGTAGGCAGCCAAGCAGGGAAGTTTTTAATGCTCTCGTTCGTGTCCTGTATGTGAAGCTCTTGCAAGACAGCACCGTGCGTCTCATGCTTTCTCCAGCTAATCCGGCAAGGGTCTACGGCTGGCTGGCCCCTCTTGTGGTGCCCCTCCTCCCTCCTGTGGGAAGCCTCACCACGGCAACCACATGCCCCAGGCAACCACTCGAGTTTTGTTCTATTCAAAGGAAAGCCCTAACTTTAGGAGTTTAATAGCTGGATGGCATCACCTACTCAATGGACAAGTTTGAGCAAGCTCCAGGAGATGGTGAAGGACAAGGAAGCCTGACATGCTGCATTCCATGGGGTTGCAGAGTCAGATATGACTCAGCAACTGAACAACACAAGATTCATCAAATCACTACAAAGAGCCACCTCTGTTGAAGAAACAGACCCCATGTCGCTCCAGACTCCTCCCTCCTCCACGTGCATGAGTGCTGGTTTCAGTACCTTAAACATGAAAACGCGTGACCCGCCTTTCCCACTTCTGAAATATTTCTGGACCTCATGTAAGCATTTCAACTACACAGAAAGTTATCAATAAATAAGAAAATAGGTACTTCCTTACAGAAAAGGACCTTTAAAATATTTTGTTCATTTTTAAACAAATATCAAAGACACAAGACCTAAAAGGTTGAGAATCTGAAAACCTCCTCAAAATTGTACCCTCATTGGTTGTTTTTAAACCTGAACAGGCACGTAGATTGCTGCAAACAGTCCTACCAGGGCCCACAACACAAGCCTCGCACTTTGCAGTTGCTAACTACCCTTTGTTGTCTAACCGGGTTGCACAGAATGCATCCTGAGTCGTGCACTCTTTAAAACTGGAGTTGTCAAACTTCGTCAACAACCAAACAGGAAAAAGTGCCTTACATCCTGGTAGGTGTGTGGCTGCCTTCGGGGCCATCTGCTGCCATGCTGGCATTCAGGAGGAGGAGAGTGGCCTGCAGAGCCCTGGCCATCTTCCAGGGCTGGCTCCCCTCCTCAGACTGAGTCCTCAGTGCCTCCAGGCCACGGCCAATCCCCACCAGGACCTGCTGGAAGAGGCTGCCTTTCCACTGCTGATGAAATACCTGCATGTCAAGAAACAAGAACATTGTTATCAACAGTAATAAACTGGAAATGCTAGAGCTTAGTTAAGAAATAGTAACAAAACTTCTCTGGTGGCACAGTGGATAAGAATTCACCTCCCAATGCAGGGGACACAGGTTCGATCCCTGGTCTGGAAAGATTCCACATGCCAAGGAGCAACTAAGCCCATGCACCACGACCACTGAGCCCGAGCTCTAGAGTCTGGGAGCCACAATCTCCAGGCCCACACACCCTAGAGCCTGTGCTCCACAAGAGAAGCCACCGCAATGAGAAGCCCACGCATCACACTGAAGAGCAGCGCCCATTGCCGCAACTAAAGAAAACCCACCCAAAGCAACAAAGACTCAGCACAGCCAAAAATAAGATGAAAAAAGACAGGAGTAACAACAGACTATTCCAGGTGACAGATGGCCTGTTTTTATGTGGTAGGCAAATTGAAACACCTGTTAACAATTGTATTAGGATTTCATTTCTACTTGGAAATTAAAAATTGCAAATTGCAACAATGGATGCATGCAATTGTTTCATTGGCCCAATTTCTCTTTTTCCTTGCCCTCTCCCCATTTTCAAAAGAGAAGGTAATAATAGTCTTAGTCACTCAGTCATGTCCAACTCTTCATGACCCCATGGACTGTAGCCCACCGGGCTCCTCTGTCCGTGGGATTCTTCAGGAAAGAATACTGGAGCAGGTTGCCATTTCCTCCTCCAGGGGACTTCCCAGCCTGGAGAGTCTCCTGTGTCTTCTGCACTGCAGGCAGATTCTTTACCTGCTGAGCCATCAGGAAGTCTGAAGGTAGTAATGTACATTTCTATTAAGTGAAGTAAATCTTAAAAACTAAGCTGATGTGGAATGGTATAGATATATTCATATGTCTGAAAATTATATAGCTAATACATAGTCACTAAATATCATTTTATGTCATGAACTTGGGGATTCTAAAGGTGGTTCACATTGTGGGTTATCAACATAACACCAAAACAGATCATTCCCACCCAGACTGAAAGCATAGGGATGTATGGAGAACAGGGCTGTGCGCTATCTTCCATTTCTCCATGAGCTCGCCACCCAGACAAGGTTTCCACTGACCGTGGCAATGCTGGTCAGGTCACTGCTGTCCCGTTGGACATTCTGATGATTGCAAACAGGATGGATAAACAACAAGGCCCTACTGTATTGCACAGGGAACTATATTCAATACCCTCTGATAAACCATAATGGAAGAGAGCATGAAAAAGAATGTGTGTGTGTGTGTGTGTGTGTGTGTATATATATATATATATATCTGAATCACTTTGCTAAACAGCAGAAATTAACATAATATCGTAAAGCAACTATAGTTCAATAAAATAAAGAGGGATCCCTGGTGCTGTCTGTGCACATATGAAGAAGGTGCAGATGGAGGCCAGGCTGTGGGACTCCTCACACCTCCCCCCACAGAAAGATGTGGAGTTAAAGAGTGGACACGTGGAAGGGGGCAGGCAGTGACGAACGGACTGACTCTTGTAAAGCTCCGGTAAGCAAGGTGCACCCTCGCTGGGCTTTGCTGTACGGCCTGAGCTATAGGCAGCACTGCTGTGCTGGACACTTAAAAATCAGGTGAATGGGTAAATTCATGTTCAGTGTTTTCCACACAATAAAATAAAATAATAAGTATAAATAAGATCACTAACAAGGACCTACGGTATAGCAGAGGGAGCTAAATGCAATCTTTTGTAAGAACCTCTAAGGGAAAAAAATCTGAAAAAAAAATATATATATAAAACTATATACCTGAAACTAATACAACATTATAAATCAACTATGCTTCAATTTAAAAAATATTAAAAAGAACTCAGGACTTCCCTAATGGTCCATTGGTTGGGAATCCACCTGCCAATGCAGGACTCCAGTTCAATCCCTGGTCAGGGCTCATGTGGGTAAGCTCCCACATGCTGCGGGGCAGCTAAGCCCACACTCCACAACTACTGAACCATGTGCCCTACGGCCCATGCATCACAACAAGAGACCCACTGCAATGAGAAGCCTGCACACTGCAACTAGAGAGTAGCCTCCACTAGCCACAGCCAGAGAAAGCTCTTAGAGCAGCAGCAAAATCCCAGCACAGCCAAAAGTGAATAAATGATGGGGGGGGGAGAAATCAAGCCCCCCCAAAAAATTCAAAAGATTAGATAAATAAATTAAATCCAGCAGTGAAACACTCAGGAGGAACGTGCTTAGGTGTGGGCATGCCAGGACAGGTGTCTACTGTGGACGGCACCTGTCTGTAGAGGTGCAGCCGGCTGACCGCCTGGACCAAGTAGTCTTTGGCCGCTGACCAGCGAGGGGCACAGTCTGCAGGGCGACCCTCTCCATCATCTTCATCCTCGGAGGAGCCAGACAAGGCTGAGCACAACATCTGCTCCAGGGAACTGTCTGTGGGGATCTGCCAATGATACGGGAACTATTTAGAAATCAGCATGTTTTTCCTGGGATGTTTTTCTCCTAATAATGCCTCAATCTTGCCAAAGAAAAATCTCCGACGTTTGTTTGACTGAAGACATAACAAGCTGACGGAGCACTATCATCCGCGTGCATTTACCTGGAAGGGAGGCGTTCAGAGTGTGGTAGTAAGCTGATGACCCTTTTCAGGAGACCGCAGTTTCTCCAGGACACGGGATGATTTCAGAAACTGTTCATCTCCACTCCCTTGGGCCAAAGGCACCCACAGGCTGACTCAGTTTAACTGATACCTTGGACTCACAAATTTACTTGGCCAAAATCGTTTTCTAAGTATCAAAGCCAGATGAAGTTGGATCAGAGTTCTGGGTCAAAAATTACTTAATATTTTGAAACCAAAGCCCCTTTATTGCTGTGAATGACCTTCACATGAAGTTTCTCTAAAACAATGCCATTAAAACATGTATGTTCTTGTTGGAATGAACTGTGTTCCTCTATTACATAGTTTTATAACAATCATGGTGTCATCCTATCTGGAGGTGGGAAAGGGGTCTGGGGGAGCGGGCACAGGAAGGAGACAGGGCTCCAGTATTTGGCTCCTGCCCTGCAAGAAGCAGAAGCACCCACAGATGTGCCAAGAGACTAAAAGGTCAGCAGGTAAGGGCCTCCCAGCCCCTTAGGAGCAGCTGCTAGTGGGGCCTGGAGGGGTCAGTGAGTCAGAGCCCCTGATTTTACAGCTTGGAAAGTGAGGCTCTGATCTGGTGAAGCCAGCTGGTTCCCCAGACCCCAGGCATCGCTCTGCCTGGAAAGCAGTCCTTTCATGCCCTCTGCCCCATCTGGACCCCACTGCCTTCACAACCTCCCACCCTCAGGGGCCTGGCTTGTCCCCCTGCTGCCTCGAGATGTTCTATCACATCCAAACTGTGTTTGAGGCAGGATCACATGTCAAGGAAAGAGGGAAGGAGCAGTTCTAGAACAGTCAGACACAGCAGTGTCCCGCCCAGTCCAAGGAGCCAGATTTCAATAAGGGAACTCCCGCCCCAAGGTCCCAGGAGAAGGTTCTTGAGTCACCCTCGGGGAGACTCAAGTGTGAGAGCAGCCAAGCGTGTGTACCTCCTGTAGGTCAGCAGAGTAATTCAGGACTCGTTCTGCGTGAAGGTCATCAAAGCCAAATCGGGATTTCAGGTCAGCCTGAACCTTCTGTGGGTCCCACATCAGTCCTTCACGGACAGGCTGTAACCTGACTCTGCAAGACAACCAGTGATTTATACTGTCGGCTGCGGCAGCCCTGTGACAGGTGGAAAGTCATTTAGAAAATGATGTCTTTTCCACTTCAGACAGAAACGCAAATGCGGTGCAAAGGCCAACTGGACCATTCCCAGGAAGAGCAAACAGAAGCTAATCCAGAGCTACGGAGATTGCGGTGATCCATCACTTGCTTCCTTGCGTGCTCAGTTGTACCCAATTCTTTGAGACCCCATAGACAGAGGAGCTCCTGTCAGGCTCCTCTGTCCATAGAATTTTCCAGGCACGCACACTGGAGTGGGCTGCCATTTCCTCCTCCAGGAGATGGTCCCAACCCAGGGATAAAACCCTCATCTCCGGCATCTTCTGCATTGGCAGGTGGATTCTTTAACACTGAGCCACCTCCTGGCACATAAATGACCACAAATTTCTAGACGATAATTTGATAATGGGCTTCCCGGGTGGCTCAGACAGTAAAGAATCTGCCTGCAGTGCAGGAGACCTGAGTTCTTTCCCTGGGTCGGGAAGCTTCCCTGGAAAAGGGAATGGCAAGAAATTTATGAAATTCACATATTGAACCCAATAATTTTGTTTTAAAAAATCTATCTCAAGAAACCCAATAAGATGCCTGAAGGAAAAGTCATGAACCACAATATTACTGCACTGATTTTACACTGTTTAAATATTGAAAACCAACTCAGTGTCGAGCGCTGGAGGAGGGAAGAAAATATGATTTATTTATAGCACAAAATACTGTGGCGTCTTTAAAATCATATTTACAGAAATTATTTAAAACCAAAGAGAAAGTTCCCCTGCCACAGAGCTAATCAAGACACAAAACTCATAAGGTACCCAAGTAACCCAGCAACACCATACAGAAGTGGTAACCCTCACCCCAAAATCTACAACAGAGACCTCCAAGGTCAGGTGATCTCTGGTGAGTATGGCCTGGCAACTTCGAACCTAAAAGCGCATAAATTCCAAGGTGAACCTGCTCTGGAACCCAGCTCCAGGTCATTTCAGATCATGATTCAACAAGCATCAGCTGAGCGCTACAGCTACACGAGCCTCCACCACAAGCCCTCCTAGGAGACTTCACGTGCCCTAAAATTAATGCGTGAAGAAGACAGAAAGTCAGGGTCGCAGGGAACTCTGGGTAGGTTCGAAAGTAGGTGGGAGGGGGTGGCTACCCAGGAACCTAGCTTGGGAAAAAAACAGGTTCTGAGATTAAAACGAGCACTTCCTTTGTGTGCAGAGGTGCCAGGCAGGAGATATTGGTCATAGTACAGACTTTCAGTTAAAGGTAAATTCTGGAGATTTCCTGCATGACACTGATTATAGTCAACAATGCTGTATTATATACTTATTACTCAGACATCATTATCACCCAAAAAAAGGCAACTGTGTGAAGTGCTGAATGTTTTAAGTAACTTGTTTTTGGTGATCATGTTACCAGGTATACATATATCAAATCATCACCTTGTATACTTTGAATATATACAATTTTGTCGGTAAAATAAAAGAAAATGAAAATTTAAGGAAACAAGAAAGGATACCCGGGTCAAGCTAAGTCGTTTCACCTTTTCCTGTGGAAAGACTGACTATTCGGTTGGGGTGGGGTATGGGTTCTAAATCCATATCACCTTTCTCCTCTTATTGGTTTTCAAATACTTCAAATATTTTTCAAATAATAGGAGTTCAGGAGGGAGGAAAGGCTAAAGTCAAAGAACTAATGGGACTTCCCTAGCGGCCCAGTGAGTTAGGCTCTGTACTTCCCTTAGGGGCCCAGATTTCCATTCCTGCTCAGGGAGCAAAGACCCCACAAGTCGAGTGGCACAATGAAAAAAAAAAAAGAACCAATGACAGGTCTGTTCTTAGAGGGCACAAGCCCAAGAGTTTTAAAATCAGTTATTTTTTTAATTAAAAATAACATATTTATTAGAAATGACTGCAGAACTTTGGCAGAAAGTCAAATTGTTTTGAGTTTCAAATTTTCAGTCTCCCTCTACCAGAAACACTGATTCTTTCTAGCATTTGATATTTTATTTAAATCATTGCTTTGAATAGCATGTGAGCTCTGTGGTGGCTGCTAAAAATAAATTTATCCAGTACAGCAGTGAAATGTCACAATAGCGCCAAGATGCCCATACCTGTGGCCACCGCTCCACTCTCCTGCAGGAATGCCAGTGTTGAAACAGCCACCTTCAGCACCATCTCAGAGACCCTGGAAAAGGTGTGGTTGAGTGGCAGCCAATCTTCTAGGGCTGATAAGGAGCTGGAAATGAAGCAGAACCAGAACACCATTAGCAAAACAAGTGGCATCCCCCTGGCCCGCCCAGCCCCACTCCAGCAGGATGTGGCTGGAACTCACAGGGCTGGAGTGTGACCCTGACTCCCTGGACCAAAAGTGAAGCGTTTTCTTTGGTCTACTCAGGAAGCCGACAGGTGCCAAGTGCTGTGACCTCAGAAAAGTGCTCATCAGCCCTCCTGTGTCAAGTTTGGACACTCAGTTTAATATCCGGGGGGCCCCTGCCTACTGGAGAACCCTGCAGGAAGCCTTGTTCAACTTCATAATGTTCTGATTCTGAGTTATGCACCAGAATGAAGGAGTAGGAGTCCCTGGTCCCACTCAGCCACCCCTCCCCAGTTCTGCCTATACCTCAGCTCTGTCTGCATCTCAAAGGCCCCGTCTGCACCCCTGGACACTCCTGCCTGCACATCCAAGTACCATCCACACCCTTCACCTTACACTCCTGCCCACAGCAGCCCCCAGACCACCCAGGGACCCAGGGGTGCACTCTCCAGCGGGGAGAGCTGCCCTCCATGGTTCGTAGAGAAGGGGCCTATGGAGCTCTCAGAGTGGGCTCTGGCCCCTTGCACTGGGAGCTCTGGGGTGGGGGGGCTCTGCTGCAGAGGCCAGGGGCCCCCTTTGGAACAAGGACTCCTTCCCCCTGGCTTGAGGGCAACACTGACTGCTCTCACTGATGGCAGAGAAAACAAGTCACGATTTAAAATCTGGAAAGAATATCAACTTTTACTATAAAATACCCTATTGGCACAACAGATTTACACAGAGTCCAATTTGGGGAGGGGAGGAAGACCACATTATTAAAATGTGGGAAGCCACCTGGGAAGCGGTCCTTTCAAAGGTCACCCTGTTATGGAAACCTTGGTGTCAGAAAGAGATAAGAGGCACTCAAAGATGCAGAACAGCCGGGTTTATTCAGCACTGTTGCGGGCCCAGCAGAGTCACCTCCAAAGGCTGAGTGCCCCGGCTTTGTTCTGGGTATCTTTTATACACAGTAAATTTTCTGCTCAAACCGCAGATCCCTCCCCTCCCCAGGTAGCCCTAGTTTCCGTGGGTGTAACTAGTAAGCAAGAACACAGAAGTGAAAGCAGTGATTGATGAGCAGCAGCTATTTAAAACAAGATAAGGGAAAGGAAAGCAAAAAGTTGCTACTTTAATTGGGGGCTTAAATCTCGCTCCTATCTCAACCCAGGGTAACATGGGGTCAGGTCCATCACAGGAGACCAGCGTGCTGCTCCATGAACCACAACTGGTAAGATGGAGTTAGCTGTTTGGGGATTATTTGGGTCCACTGCAGCATCATTTACTAAGAAACTAAAGTGTTATTGTTGCAGGGAGAAGTCAATTCTGACTCCTTGTAGGAACTGTTTCTTTGACTTGCTTTCTGTTGTTCTGTTGCTGTTGCTGCTGCTAAGTCACTTCAGTCGCGTCCGACTCTGTGCGACCCCATTGACGGCAGCCCACTAGGCTCCGCCGTCCCTGGGATTCTCTAGGCAAGAACACTGGAGTGGGTTACCACCTCCTTCTCCAATGCATGAAAGTGGAAAGTGAAAGTGAAGTTGCTCAGTCATATCCAACTCCCAGCGACCCCATGGACTGCAGCCCACCAGGCTCCTCCGCCCATGGGATTTGCCAGGCAAGAGTACTGGAGTGGGGTGCCATTGCCTTAATTATTATTATTATTCTCATACAACGTCCTGCCTCAAAGAATCCTGCCCCTCTGCCTGTTAAACTAAAGTGCCTTTGTTCAGAACCTGTCCACCTGGAGATGGCAGAAAGAAGGAAATTAATACATCCCCCTGCCTGAGGCTTGCCATTCTAGGAGATACTTGCAAGATTAAGTGGCCTCTTTACTTTGTGTCCCCACCATCCCCCATCTGTGAACCATAAAAGAACCCGGCATCCAGACCCCAGCAAGATGGTAGTTTGCCGTCTTCTCGGTAAGCCAGCCAGCCTTCCGAATAAAGTCAGACTCCTTGCCTCAACACCTCGTCTCTTGGATTCACTGGCCTGTCATGCAGCGAGCAGAGCAAGCTTAGCAAGCTTGGACTCAGTAACATCAGGTTCATGTCACATCTCCAGTAACGAAAAGCTCAGAAACAACCAAAGACCAGTTATAAATTATCAAGTAAACTGCAGTCTACGGTACCTTATCAAAACGGAATGTCACTCAGCCAGTGATGGTGCTCATCTGGAGACTCTCAGGACCCAGGAAGCGTTAATGATGCAATGTTATATTGTCTGAATCAGGGAGCACATGCTCTGAATAGCGTCACTGCGCTTATGGAGAATGCTTACACAGGGAACGCGAGGCAGGCGTGGCAAAGCAAGAGCTCGGCCATCTCTGGGTGACATAATTCCAGGGACATAAAGACTGTTTTCCTTGTAGCAATCACTCAGAGATATATTTTCCCGTTAAAAAGCGGAGGAGGAAGAAACCAACACAACATTGCAAAGAAATTATCCTCCAATTAAAAATAAAATTAGGAAAAAGATGAAGATACAAAATAAGAAGACCCAGCACAGCCAAAACTAAACAAAGCAAAACAAACAACAACAAAAAAAAAAAGTGAGAAGGATAAACCAAATCCTCTGTAACTGGCTGCATTTCTCATTTTAACTTACGTCAGAACCGCGTGGAGTAGGTGTCCTCCCGCAAGGATACCGTCTGCAACGTGGAAGGTGTTTGCATAGAGTCTTGGCAGTAAAAGCAGAAAGTTCCAGAGGTGAGGCTGCTGGTGGAGACTCTCTAGCTTCCCAATCACTTCCTCGGCCTATTGAGATCCATCTGATGGAACAAAACGCCATGTGGGAGTGGGGGAGGCGCAGGGCCACAACAGCCGTAAGAACGCAGAGACCCTGGGCGCCAAAGGCACGCCTCCTGAGTCACTACTTTGAACAGACCTGATTTTAAATTTACTCTGTGAGGTTGGTTTTTTAACTGTTGTGGAAGTTTGAACCGGGGAAGAGAGGTAGACGTCTGTTTTTGTAACAAGCTGAACCAGTTTCTAAGATGTTGAGATAGAATTTGGAAATAGATGATGAATTGTTCAAATCTGAACAAAACTGGAATAGCTACTGTTATGTGGGTTTTTTTCTGTTCTTGCAGCTGAGCACAATCATGACTATATATCAGTTATAGTGTCAATACCTGAATACTTCGCTCTCAGGTCTCGAATGGACCACGTTATAGCTCTTAGACAAATCACTGCTACAGCTCAGTGTTACACTTCCATCCTCACAAAAATTCGTCCTCCGCCTCACCCACCACCATGTGACCAAAACTGTGTTCCACGCTGTCAAATGTCCTTGGAAAGCAAAACGTCCTTGGAAAGCAAAACGTCCCCCGGCGATGACTGGGGCCTTACCTGAAGGCTGTGTATCTAATGGAAGACAAAGGTTTGTGCCAAACACATGAATCTTTTTTTTTTTGGCTATGCTGTGGCTTGACGTGTCTTAGTTCTCTGACAGGGATGGAACCTGGCACCCTCCAGTGGAAGAGCAGGGCCACTTGCCCTGAGTCAGCCAACGCCATGTTCACCCTCTGGGTTTCTAAACTCATGACCTTACTGAAAAAAAGTAAACTCGTCTTTTAATCCATCTCTTGCATGATTCTGGTAATCTCAAACACAGCTTCTATACAGTGTTAACTAACAATCAAATCACTAGAAAGGTGTATTTGAAGAATAAACTTTAAATCAGAAAAACAAAAAAAAAAAGTGAGAAGGATAAACCAAATCCTCTGTAACTGGCTGCATTTCTCATTTTAACTTACGTCAGAACCGCGTGGAGTAGGTGTCCTCCCGCAAGGATACCGTCTGCAACGTGGAAGGTGTTTGCATAGAGTCTTGGCAGTAAAAGCAGAAAGTTCCAGAGGTGAGGCTGCTGGTGGAGACTCTCTAGCTTCCCAATCACTTCCTCGGCCTTATTGAGATCCATCTGATGGAACAAAACGCCATGTGGGAGTGGGGGAGGCGCAGGGCCACAACAGCCGTAAGAACGCAGAGACCCTGGGCGCCAAAGGCACGCCTCCTGAGTCACTACTTTGAACAGACCTGATTTTAAATTTACTCTGTGAGGTTGGTTTTTTAACTGTTGTGGAAGTTTGAACCGGGGAAGAGAGGTAAACGTCTGTTTTTGTAACAAGCTGAACCAGTTTCTAAGATGTTGAGATAGAATTTGGAAATAAATGATGAATTGTTCAAATCTGAACAAAAAATAGCTACTGTTATGTGGGTTTTTTTCTGTTCTTGCAGCTGAGCACAATCATGACTATATATCAGTTATAGTGTCAATACCTGAATACTTCGCTCTCAGGTCTCGAATGGACCACGTTATAGCTCTTAGACAAATCACTGCTATAGCTCAGTGTTACACTTCCATCCTCACAAAAATTCATCCTCCGCCTCACCCACCACCATGTGACCAAAACTGTGTTCCACGCCGTCAAATGTCCTTGGAAAGCAAAACGTTCCCCGGCGATGACTGGGGCCTTACCTGAAGGCTGTGTACCTAATGGAAGACAAAGGTTTGTGCCAAACACATGAATTTTTTTTTTTTTTTTTTTGGCTATGCTGTGGCTTGCCGTGTCTTAGTTCTCTGACAGGGATGGAACCTGGCACCCTCCAGTGGAGGAGCAGGGCCACTTGCCCTGAATCAGCCAATGCCATGTCCACTGTCTGGGTTTCTAAACTCACGACCTTACTGAAAAAAAGTAAACTCGTCTTTAATCCATCTCTTGCATGATTCTGGTAATCTCAAATACAGCTTCTATACAGTGTTAACTAACAATCAAATCACTAGAAAGGTGTGTTTGAAGAATAAACTTAAAATCAGTGCTTTGAACTTAACCATGTGGAAGAAGGATGTCACCTGTCATATCAGTAAACAGGGAATGCTGCAGCCGTCAAGACGCAGGTGCAGAATCCGACACCACTCTCCCACCCCCCGACTCCGCACCCCTCCCCTGAGGAGGTTCAGGACGGAGAAGAGCCAGACTCTGGCCCCAGATAACTAAGAAGCACATCCAAAGGGTGATTTCAATGAGCCCAGACTCTTGCATCTTCCCATGAGTGGAGAGGCACTGAGCTCATTCACATAAGATGTGCTTTTTCCTTAATCAACAGGAATCTTTTGATGTTCCAACTTCCCTGTCTGTGTTGCAAAAATTCCTATATGTCCAGGTTCCTCCCTTGCCTCTTCAGACCAGTTCCTCAGAGAGGAACTGACTCTTTTGTCTGACTCTTTTGAGACCCTATGGACTGTAGCCCACCAGGCTCCTCTGTCCATAGAATTCTCTAAGCAAGAATATGGAGTGGGTTGCACTGGCCCCAGATAACTAAGAAGCACATCCAAAGGGTGATTTCAATGAGCCCAGACTCTTGCATCTTCCCATGAGTGGAGAGGCACTGAGCTCATTCACATAAGATGTGCTTTTTCCTTAATCAACAGGAATCTTTTGATGTTCCAACTTCCCCGTCTGTGTTGCAAAAATTCCTATATGTCCAGGTTCCTCCCTTGCCTCTTCAGAGCAGTTCCTCAGAGAGGAACTGACTCTTTTGTCTGACTCTTTTGAGACCCTATGGACTGTAGCCCTCCAGGCTCCTCTGTCCATAGAATTCTCTAAGCAAGAATATGGAGTGGGTTGCCATTCCCTTCTCCAGGGGAATCTTCTCAACCCAGGGATCAAACCTGGATCTCTGACGCTGCAGGTGGATTCTTTACCATCTGAGCCACCAGGGAAGCTGTCCCTGGCTTAAGTCCTCAGCAAGTCCATTGAATAAAACATAGTTCTTAAAAAAAAAAATAGTTCTTGGCATTCCCCAGCGGTACAGTGGTTAGAACTCTGTGCTTCTACTGCAGGGAGCATGAGTTCCATCCCCGATCAGGGAACTAAGATCCTTTGAGCCATACAATGCAGCCAAAAACTCAAAAATTAAAAATATTTTTAAAAACATAGTTCTCAACTTTTTTTTTCCTGTCAATGCCATTATGTCTCTGAAGACTAAGTTTCAAACTTTTGTTAAAATACTTACTGTTAAAAAACTGGAACCATAAGGAGAATCTACAAAAAGAAGACATCAGAGATATTAGTTCAGGCAGCAACCAGACAGCACGTACCAAGCACCTATTCTAGCTCCAAAATCAAATGCCAGTCACAGAGTTCTGCTCTGAGAGATGATTACAACACCCTGAGAAGTAAATCTGAAGGCAACAGTCTGTCCTTCCAAAACACATTGATGTTAAATAAATTCCAGGGAAGTGATTTACCTGGTAAACGAAATTTCAACCATTTGCCATTAATTATTTATTGGAATACCCAATAAATTAAATGGAATCACCAAATAACCATCTATTATTTTCTCAGTCTCCAATTTCACAGGCATTGTGAACGTATAGAACAGGACAGAGAGAATAAAGGGAGAGTAAAGAAAAACAAGAGAAAGAAAAAAATTGAAGAGGGAGAGGAACAAGAAAGTACAACTTTTCAGATTATATTTGGAATCTGGTGGTGATCAAATAAGAAATATGTGCTGGTCTCTGCTTTCAGCTACTCACACAGGCTCCTAGAACTCTCATTTCCTGAGTGGAGGGTGTGATGGGAGCGTCTCCTTGTGTACCTGTCCTTGTTCCTGACAGGAGAGCTTCGAAGAGCCCTGAGACCTCCAGGTGATGACAGTGCCTCTGAACACTAAGGACATGCCTGGGGGCTTGGGTGCCCAGATGGTTCACTGGAAAAGCCGAGACACATTTCTGAGACAGGCTGGAATTAGGTGCTACTTGGGACAAACATCTCCTGCAGTTGGGCCAAAGTATGAACAACAGGATACAAAAAGGCCAAAACCCAACTGCAAATCAGTGTCCTGCACAAGATCGGTGCAGATAGCACTTCCCAGGGGGTGCGCAGATGACCTAGCGTGACCCCCTCGCTCGCCCCCACCCTCCTCCCACTGAAGGGAGCCTGTCACTTATTCTTGCTCCCTTCTAATGCAGCAGGGGCCTCAATAAAGCCTCGCCTAAATTTCTCATCTGGTCTCTGATCAATTTCTACTGACTTTGAGGAGCCCAAGAACCCAGGTTGGTAACAGAGCTGGACCTTTCATTCCCCCCACACCAGTGACCACCCCTGGCCATCAGAGAGTGAGGGACTGGAGGCGCAGTGAATCACCAATGACCTAATCAATGGAGCCTGCCGAATGGAAGGCCACACGAAAAAAACCTAAACAGTGGCTTCAGAGAGACCGTGGCAAAATTATATACCAAACATACTTATGGTAAAAATTTAAATGAATGTCTTTTGTTTTCATTAGCTAAATCAGCAACCCTAAGTACCAGGATGGAGTGGAAAATCTGAGAGATTTACTTGCCTGGAGTCTCGGATCTTTCTACCCAGAGTTTTTGTAAGTTTCTAGCCTTGTCCATCACTTCATAAACTTCCTGGGCGAGGTCCTGTATCTCTTTTAAGAAGGCCAGGTCATCGACCTTCTGGTGAGGGGCAGCTGCAGCTGGAAGCCTAGGAGAACTTTAAATAAATGAAGTAAGTACCCGGGTAGAATTCGTCTATAGGCACAAGTCTCCTCAGCAGTTTAAGGTTCTTGATACCAAAAGGCCCAGTTGTCCTCAATTGAGCCTGTGTCCATTTACACCTTCTCCAATGCCCCAACAGCCCACTCTTCTGGACCTTCATCCAGAATGGACTCTATCATTTAAAAAAAAAAAAAAACTTGGCCAGGGACATGGTCTGGTGATTAAGAATCCTCCCGGAAATGTAGGAGATGCAAGGTAGATCCCTGGTCAAGGAACTAATATCCCACACGCTGCGGGGCAGCTAAGCCCGTGCACCTCAACGAGAGAGGCCCCACCTCACAATGAAAAATTAAGACCAGACACTGCCAAATAAGTATTTTTCTTAAAACTTTGGCCAATTTAAAATTAGAAAGTTATTGGCACAACACTGCAAATCAACTATATTTCAATTTAAAAAATAATAATAAAAGGGACTTCCCTGATGGTCCGGTGGTTAAGACTACGCACTTCCACTGCAGAAGGTGCAGGTTTGATCCCTGGTCAGGGAGCTAAGATCCTGCATGTCTTGCAGCATGGCCAATAACAATAATAATTTTTTTTCAATGAAAAACAATACAGTTAGAAAGCTGTCCTCAATCTCTTTATTATCTGTGAGGCTCAATCATTTTATATGTTAGTCATTTCATTCCTCTCATTGATTGCACCGCCTGCTTCAACAACATGCTGGGGGTCAACACAGAGTGAGGCCTGCAGGTGGAAGAGGCAGGATGAGCCCCACTGTAAACACCAAGTCCAGCCAAGAGGCAGGTCAAGCGTACTGAGGCTCAGTTGAGCTGGGGGTGAGCAGGAAGGTCTGGGCAGGCAGGGGGAGCCCAGCAAAGCAGCCCAGAGACAAGTCTGTGTGTCTTATCCCTGATCTAGACCCACTTGGGCATCGTGAAGATGGGGCATCAGGCAGAGGGGCCCTGGGGGATGTCCAGGGAGCACTGGGGGGTGCCTCCCCAGGAGAGGTCAGCTGTGGGCAGAAGCAGGGGAGCCCCAGACAAAAAGGACAGAGGTCAGGCCAGGTCACAAGGACTAGCGATCAGGAGGGAAGAGGACACCCAGGGCTGTCCCCACTGGGTGGTCAAGGCCACAGCCCCATTTTCTGCTGGGATGTCCCCTGTCTTCTCATGTTTGAAACTTAGCTTCCCTTTGTAAAAAACATCCTCTCCTGGGTTTTTTTTTTTTTCCCTTTGTTTAGTTGCTAAGTAATGTCAGACTCTTCTGTGACCCCAAGGACTGTAGCCCACCAGGCTCCTCTGTCCATGGGATTTCCCAGGCAAGAATATTGGAGTGGGTTGCCATTCTTTTCTTGAATTTATTTTAGCTTTGAATAATTTTACCAATAGAAGACACCAGGAATGTAAAATGTGCCGACAATAATGTCCATCAGAGCAATGACCTAAAAGGGTAAGATCTGGACCCAATGTAAATGTCAAGCTCTAGGAGAAGCATTAACATACATCACATGCTTACGGAAAGATTTCCTTTCATCTTTAAAAACGGGGTTCCAGAAAGCAGACGCCCACAGAAAGGGTCAGAACCGAGTGGGAGGCTGTGAAGTACAGACTCTGAGCCCACCTCCCACCCTCGGCCAGGAGGCTGCCCAGGACTCTGAGGGTTGCCATTCTTTTCTTGAATTTATTTTAGCTTTGAATAATTTTACCAATAGAAGACACCAGGAATGTAAAATGTGCCAACAATAATGTCCATCAGAGCAATGACCTAAAAGGGTAAGATCTGGACCCAATGTAAACGTCAAGCTCTAGGAGAAGCATTAACATACATCACATGCTTACGGAAAGATTTCCTTTCATCTTTAAAAACGGGGTTCCAGAAAGCAGACGCCCACAGAAAGGGTCAGAACCGAGGGGGAGGCTGTGAAGTACAGACTCTGAGCCCGCCTCCCACCTTCGGCCAGGAGGCTGGCCAGGACTCTGCATTTTAACCCACCCTCCTAGTGGTTCTAATAGGGACGATCCTGGCTGACCTCACGGTGCGGGAAAATGCACAGGCTCCAGATGGAGTCTCTCATGCTAAAACCAAGACTTAACCCCCAACCTAACTGCAGGTCAGTTTCTCCAGTCATATAACCCTGGGTGGGAGGTGTAATTTCAGTGTGAAATTCTCTGATCAACACCAAGGAGGTGGTCCTTTCCATCCTCAAGAAAGATGGTTTGCCACATGGACCCTCTTTCCACACAGGAAGGTTGCCTAAGTTTGAAATGTTCTTTTTTGCTTGTGAGGTTTTTAAAAGCAAGACTAGGAGCCCTCTCTACTGACCAGATGGGGTGCTGCTCAATTCATGAATCATTTGATACAGACAATTCAATCTTTAAAATCTACTTGGGTGAATTTTTCTTTCAACAACGCTATGTAATTCTAATAAAAAATGATGATAAAATTGCTGTTTTTTCTTAACTTTATATTAATACTTGTCATATGTGAAAGAAAAATGGTTTTTCTTGAGTGAAAAAGAGAAAACATTCTCACGACCTTTAAAATCAGTACAATCTACCATCTATGCAATCCATGGGATCACAAAGAGTCAGACACCACTGAGCAACTGAACTGAACCCTATATACATCCATTCTCAAATTCAGTGGGAACTTACCTTAGTCAGTAAGAAACTACTGATTTAAAATAATACAAGGAAAATAAATGAATAAAGTAAAACAAGGAATCATTTCACAAATTGCGGAAGCTTGTTAAAGTAAGTAGGTGTCAATTACTTTTAGCACATCCAAGAGGGGAAAAAAAAGTAAAATTGGAAGAAATTTTTCCTGATTAAAAAGTTAGATCCCATTAGATTTTTTAACTCCCAAATCTTTTATTATATAAATTCTCAAACACTGTGACTGGAGGAACGTTTGTCAACAGATAAATCCACCTGCTGCATCAGGCCCCCTAGGACATCAGCCTTTAATTGTCCCCACCTACAAGGAAGCAGAGGCTTCCCAAGTGGCTTAGAGGTAAAGAACCCATGTTCCAATGCAGGAGACACAAGAGACATGGGTTTGATCCCTCGGTCTGGAAGATCCCCTAGAGAAGGGAAGGACTACCCACACCAGTATTCTTGCCTAGGAAATATCATGGACAGAGAGCCTGACAGGCTACAGTCCATGGGGTCACAAAGAGTCAGACATGACAGAAGCCACTTAGCACACATGGGGAAATTCCAAGGCTGAAACAGGCATTGTGTGGAGACCAATTTCTTCCTTCTCAAGTCCAACTCTTTCTTTGGACTTTTTATCAGGTGACATTGGACCCTGCCAGGTATCGGACAAGCCGTGAATGGAAGAGGGGACAAAGGAGATCTGATGCAGGAAGACAAGAAAAGGCCACCTTGCAGGTGGCCCTCAGACCAGTAGGAAAACACCCTCTCAAAGGAAGACAAGAAAAGGCCACCTTGCAGGTGGCCCTCAGACCAGTAGGAAAACACCCTCTCAAACGCTACGTCCAGAAACCCCTGTGGGATTTCAGTGAAGGACCTGAGGATGTCAGAGGTGGGAGGGAGGAATCGCTCAGGCCCCTCCCTCAGTTTGCAGACAAGGAAACTGAAGCTCCCTGAGAGTCCCCAAAGCCAAAATGTTTCTCAAGCAATGTCTCCCTTAGAAAGTCATCATTCAAATAATGGGATCATAACCCTTATAGGTTATGATTTAAATAATAAAACCCTTTATTTTGGGGGCCTCCAAAATCAGTGCAGATGGTGACTGTACCATGAAATTAAAAGATGCTTACTCCTTGGAAGAAATGCTATGACCAACCTAGACAGCATATTAAAAAGCAGAGACATTACTTTGCCAACAAAGGTCTGTCTAGTCAATGCTATGGTTTTTCCAGTAGTCATGTATGGATGTGAGAGTCTATAAAGAAAGCTGAGCACCAAAGAAATGATGCCTTTGAACTGTGGTGTTGGAGAAGACTCTTGAGAGTCCCTTGGACTGCAAGGAGATCCAGTCCATCCTAAAGGAGATCAGTCCCGAATATTCATTGGAAGGAATGATGCTGAGGCTGAAACTCCAATCCTTTGGCCACCTGATGCAAGAACTGATTCACTGGAAAAGACCCTGATGCTGGGTAAGATTGAAGGCAAGTAGGAAAGGGGATGACAAAGGATGAGACGGTTGAAAGGTGTCACCAACTCAATGGACATGGGTTTGAGCAAGCTCCAGGAGTTGGTGATAGACAGGGAAGCCTGGCATGCTGCTGTCCATGGGGTCACAAAGGGTCAGACATGACTGAGCAACAGAACTGAATCCTAATAGGGTTGTTGGAGGGTCAGCAGAGGGAATCTATGTAAAAGCTTAGCACAGAGTCCAGCTCCCAGCTCTCTTTAAAGGGCAGTAATAGGGACTTCCCAAGTGTTCCAGTGGTTAAGAATCCACCTGCCAATGCAGGGGACATGGTTTCAATCCCTGGTCCGGGAGGATCCCACATACCGCAGAGCAACTAAACCCACACACCACAACTACTGAAGCCCACACTCTAGAGCCCACAACAAGAGAAGCCACTGCGATGAGAAACTCACACACTGCAGTGAAGAGTAGCCTCCATGATCAGAGAAAGCCTGTGTGCAGCAATGGAGACCCAGTGCAGCCAAAATAAATAAGTGATTTTTAAATATAAAGTAGGACAATAAAACAACTTAAAATTAAAAATAAAGGGCAGTAATAATACAGCTGATGCTGGGACAGACACATTTTTAGCCCAAGAGCTGCAGGAATAAGCAAGGAAGATGAACAGGACTGTTGCTTCTATTACGTGTGTGTGTATGTGCTAAGTTGCTTCACTCTTTGTGACCCCATGGACTGTAGCCCACCAGGCTCCTCTGTCCACGGGATTCTCCAGGCAAGAATACTGAAGTGGATAGCTGTGCCCTCCTCCAGGGGATCTCCCCAACCCAGGGATAGAACTAGCCTCCCTAACATCTTCCTGCACTGGCAGGCAGATTTTTAACCACTACCACTGCCTGGGAAACTGTTTCTATTAGAAATTCTGCTGATGTCTCTTATTGGGATCTTCCCCAATGACTCAGTGGAAGAATCTGCCTGCAATGCAGGAGACACAGGAGATGCGGGTTCAATCCCTGGGTCAGGAGGATTCCCTGGAGCAGGAAATGGCAACCCACTCCAGTTCTTTCCTGGAAAATTCCAGGGATGGAGGACCATGGTGGGGCATATCCAGCCCGTATGGGTCACACAGAGTCAGACAAACTGAGCACACGTGTAAATTTTTCTCATTCGTTTACTGACAAGGCACAGCCTAACAGAATGAGGATTGTTTCTTAAGACAGCCAGATCCCAATGCAAAAAGTAATTACCCTAGGAATTGTCTTGTCCTGAATGCCCCTCAGCTGCCTCGTGGCCGCTAAGGCCAGCCAGACCCCTACCTTCACTGCCCACCGGTAACCCAAGTGCTGACAAGCAGAGTCTCAGGGATGTAAAGGCTTTCGAAACCTGTAATAGATCTGGAGTTTACAAGAGAGGGAAAGTTAGAGAAATTCCCAACTGAGGAAAGAAGAAATAAAGTAAAAAGTCTTTGGGACTTTCTTTAGATCTTTTTTTTTTTTTAATCCATGTTCACCCTGGAATTATTTGCTTTTCCTGGAGAATACAGCTCCAGGAGAAAAAAAGAAAACTTTTTTCCTGTTAAAAAGATCACCTCCAAAGTTATTGCCTTATTGTCCCTGTTGCACCCAAACAAGCTTTGTGTCTTACCTACAGAATAAATATTCATGTTTTTAAAAGTTGACATAACTAGTTTCTCAACTGTTCCTTGAACCAACTTTGTCATCCTACTGATCATGTAATTAAAGAGGTAACACTCAGTGATATATCTGTTATACAAAAGACATTTTTAATTTTTTGAAAATTTACCTCTGACAGAATCTATACTCATTCCCCTACATTGGATGTATAGAATCTTAACCACTAGACTGCCAAGGAAGTACCCCCATTCCTATGTTGATATTGCCCTATAGTTATATTAGATCTCACATTTGAGAAACAACTCCCTTTACACCTATAATTATTTCAAAATGAAAGTTAAAGAAAAATAAAGTCAAATAATACATGATAAACTCAGGAAAGAATATTTACAACTCATACAACAGATAAAGGGTTTATCTCCTTAATATGTAAAGATTCTCTAGGAATCAGGAAGAAAAATAATAAATGAGAAGAACTGACAAAGACCATGAAAATAAGTATAAATTGTACACAGATATAAAAACAGGTTCAAATCCTCCATAATAGGAAAAACCCAATCAAACATGCACCAAGATATCATTTCTCATCAAGAAATTAATAAAAAATCCAATTGGCAGAAATCTAAAATTTCAACCAGACCCTCTATTGGCCTTACTAGAGAAAGAGATAGCTTCATATTTCAAAAGGTAGAGTGCAGTATATTATAATCCCCATATAGGATCATTTGTAAAAGGCCATTAAAATAAAAAATGCATTTTTCTCTTGACTTGCAATTCTGCTTCTAGTAATCACTCCTATAGATACATGTACATTAGTATGAAAATGCATAAGCCACTAGAAAAATATAACAAAAAGATACAGTTCATAAGTCAATAATAGAGAAACATTAAAGGATACAAAATATTCAGTTTACATAAACAAAAGCAACAAAGAGAAAAATAGGAATACAGAAAGATAGCAAAAGTAGGAAACAAAGTAAATCCAATATAATAAAAACAAATGGTCTAAACACTAAATGCAAAGGCTGTCTGACTGAATAATAAGAAAGAACCAACTCTATGCTATTAAATTTTAAAAATAGAATTTAAAGATGGCCAGAAAGTAAAAAAAGATGGAAAAAGACATATCATGTAACACCAATCAAAAGAAAGCTACAGAGTTTACATAAATACCAACAAAATAGACTTCAAAACAAGAAATACAACCAGGGATAAAGAGATTATATTAAAAAAGCAAAAGTAGGAAACAAAGTAAATCCAATATAATAAAAACAAATGGTCTAAACACTAAATGCAAAGGCTGTCTGACTGAATAATAAGAAAGAACCAACTCTATGCTATTAAATTTTAAAAATAGAATTTAAAGATGGCCAGAAAGTAAAAAAAGATGGAAAAAGACATATCATGTAACACCAATCAAAAGAAAGCTACAGAGTTTACGTAAATACCAACAAAATAGACTTCAAAACAAGAAATACAACCAGAGATAAAGAGATTATATTAAAAAAAAAGAGAGAGAGATTATATTAACATATCATATATTATGTATTATAGTATTTTAGATAATGAATGTAGTATACTGTGTATGACTTTCACTTTTCACTTTCACGCATTGGAGAAGGAAATGGCAACCTACTCCAGTGTTCTTGCCTGGAGAATCCCAGGAACTGAGGAGCCTGGTGGGCTGCCATCTATGGGGTCACACAGAGTTGGACAGGACTGAAGCGACTTAGCAGCAGCAGTGTATAACATATTGAGTGATACATTGCAAGTACAATGTCTTGTATGCATAATGTCTAAAAACTGAGATAACTGGATTAAGTTATATAATGATAAATGAATCAACACAGAAAAGATTTATTCTAACATGTATGCACTTTTACAGAGCTTCAAAGTAAATGAAGAAAAAATCAGTAGAACTGAAAAAAACAGAAAAAGCCACAATTACAAAGATTACAAATCATTTCTTGATTATTTATAAAGCAAAAATAAATCAGTAAACATATTGAAGACTTAATGTCACCCAACAATAGCAGGAGGCCAGTAGTGGCTTTGAAAGTGAAGTCGCTCAGTCGTGTCTGACTCTTTGTAACCCCATGGACTGTAGCATACCAGGCTTCTCAGTCCATGGGATTTTCCAGGTAAGAGTACTGGAGTGTGTTGCCATTTCCTTTTCCAGAGGATCTTCCTGACCCAGGGATCGAACCCAGGTCTCCCACATTGTAGACAGACACTTTACCCTCTGAGCCACCGCTTTAGGTAACACTAAATATTTATTAAAGGAGATAAGACGCTACCTCCACAAAGTAATTCAAATTGAAAAAGACCTAAATCACACAGAATTCTCTGACCATAGTGGAATTAAGTATAAATTAGCAATAAAAAGATTTCAAGAAAATCTTCAAATATTTAGAAACTAAGCATCTGACCTACAAGTAACCCATGGGTCAAATAATAACTACAGTAGAAATAAGCTAATATTTTTAAATTACTGCAAACAAAAATACAACAAATCAAAACTTGTGAGATGAAGTAAGGTAGTGTTCAAAAAGAATGATAAGGCTTTTAATTTTTATATTAAAAAAGGTATAAAACTGATTATCTAAGTTTGAACATAAAGAAGATAAATAAACTTTAAAAACCATTAAATTCTAAAAAGAAAAAGCAACCAGGTACTAAAGGATAAAGTGAAACTGTATTTCCAGGTGACATGATCATGTATATAAAAAATCTTCTGAGAGATTAAATTAAAAAGTCACTAGAACTGGTTGTCTATATTTAAAATTTTTAAAACAATACAAAAATTATGAAACTATTTAAGAATACATCAACAAAATGTATAAACTACAAAATGTAGTAAACTACAAAATGTGTAAGCTGAAAACCACAAAAACATTTCTCAGA